>CM065395.1:30235000-30237500 GCA_033060915.1 Euryodendron excelsum
AAACACTCAAAACCTAGGTCAACACCGGTGCCTGCTAGCCCACTTCGGTGAAAAATGACTAAACTGCCCCTTGGGCCTATTCTGAGACTTTTCGACCAAGATGACCATTTTGCCCCTAGGCATCCGAACGCCCCGAGAAGCACACCGGCTCTGGGTATCAAACCGGTAACCGTCTGAGATACTTCTTATAGTATTCTCAACCTTCCTCTACCTTTCCGGATCATTCCGAGTCAATTCTGGCCAACCCGATACAAAATGACCGTTTTGCCCCTCGTGGGCCGGTCTCCTTTTCTAACCACACTGGCTTTGGGTATTAAACCGATAACCTCCCGAGAATGCTTTTTATAGTACTCTCAACCTTTCTTTATCTTTTCGGATCATTCCGAGTCGGTTTCGGCAAAACCGGTGCAAAATGACCGTTTTGCCCCTAGTAGGCCGATCACCTTTCCGACCACACCAGCTCTGGGTATCAAACCAGCAACCTTTGGGAACATTCTAAATAATGTTTCCAAATCTTAATTCTTCTTCCGGGACAGTCCGAGTCCGTCCTGGCAACTTCTCGATCCGATTGACCGTTTTGCCCCTAAAGGCCCGGTCAACCCTTCCGACACATCCTATCCTCAATTCTCAAGTCAAATACCTTCGGGACACTATTTTAAGTGTTCTTGCTCTTTTCCGGCCTTCCGGGTCATTCCCGGTCCTACAAACTCCTTCCCGGGCTTTCTGGAGTCACTCCTAGTGAAACCAAGATAAAAATTGTATGGTAGTCACTAGTACAGGCGCCCAAATCTAGTCAAAGATACATTGTTTGCCGACCTTAAACATTTCCTAAATGGCTAGCGCCACTAGTAGTGGCGCCAGGCCACGCCAAGCCAAAAAATGGCCTGGCGCCATTCCTAGTGGCGCCAGTGTAATATTTGGCCTGGTGCCACTGCAACAAGTGCTAGTACATTCCTCTCTCTATATATACAGAGACTCTTCCAGCGTGAAAGAGGTCCGCAAACTCAGTCTAAAAACACTAATATTCGATATAAAGAGCTCGTGCACTCCCTAAACCGTAGCTTCCCTAGGTTTTTCAAACCCTAGCCACCATACACTAAACCCTAACCTCCTATACACTCATACACACCCCATACACTTATACACTAGCCTCCAACCCTCCTTTGAAGACTTGAAGAGCTCCAATTTGAAGTTTAAAGATTGAAGACAAATCTTGAAGGTTGAAGACGAAGATCAAGACGAAGACCGAAGACAAGCAAGGCGCGCAAAATAAACAAGACATACGGTAGGCTTTCTCTTTAAATTTTTGCACTTCCCCCTCTCTCTTCTAATTCACTTGGGTTTTCTCTATTTTAATCCCCTATCTCTTTCCCACATTTCTTTGCATGCTTGAAACAAGGGGATTCCCCGTCCATGTATAGGATTGGACTATTGGAGGGTCACCGTGTCGAGGGCTTTCTTTTAGTTTAACCGGAGACCACGTGGGTCTGGCCCCCTTGATTATGTGGTGAAACCTTAACCTTGTATGTTCACGACCCCAAAATTGCATTGTGTATATCATTATCTTGCATCTTCCAAAAATCATTTTCGAACTCGTTTTCAAAACTTGCATTAAACTTGTTTTCAAAATTGCATCAAAATCTCCTTTTTCAAAACTTGTTTCCAAATCACAATCCTAGGGCGATTCTAGCCTTTCCATGGCTAGGGTTGCTTTAGGAAAGTGTTACATTAAAAGTGATTTTTATGGTCCATATTTTTAAATCTTATTGTTTTCAAAACCACTTTCTTAAAGTGGTTCTAGCCCTCTTATGGCTGGAATCGCTTTAGGAAAGTGAGACATTTTTATACTTTTTAAAAACTCTCTTTTCAAAAGTCTCATTTCCTAAAAATCTCTTTTTCAACATACTTTCCTAAAACTTTTTTTTCCAAAGTTGTTTTCAAAAACTCCCTCCAAAAATCTATTTGTCAAAACTTCTCTTTTTAAACTCCTTTCTAAAACGCTCTCTCCCTAAAATCCACTTTCTAAAAACGTTCCCTAAATCTCTTTCCTAGAAAAACTCTCTCCAAAAATCTTTTTAAAAACTCTCTTTTCAAAATCTTCCTTCTAGAAACTCCTCTCTAGGATTTTCTTCCAAAAAAAAATTGTTTTCAAAAAAAAAATACACTTTTTAAAAACTCTTTTCTTAGAGCCCAAATCAAGCCCTAGAACCCACAATTAAGAAACCCTAATTTTTTTTCCAAAAACATGGTTTTCAAACTTGCCTTAAAACCTAGGTTTCCAAAATCTTCCTTTTCACATTCAAACTATACATATTTTCAAAACCTCTTTTCTATGTCAAAACTATAGCCTTCCAAATCTTGGGTTTCTAAAACTTTCCCTTTCCAAATCCTTATCAAATCCAATCTTCCCTTTAGAAAACTAGATCCAATCCTCCATTTTTGGAAACAAAATCAAAACATTTCTTTTAGAAACAAAATCCAATCCTTTCCTAATCCAACT
>CM065395.1:30245000-30340000 GCA_033060915.1 Euryodendron excelsum
TCATTCCAAGACAAGATTTCCAATAACTCAAGTCATTTCATTCTCATGTATCTAATTAATCGTAGAGAGAAAGGAGCAATCTGATCTCATATTAATCGAACCGAACCTACCAAAACTCCTAAGGGTTCCTCAACCCTAAGGGTTCGTGGCATGCATAGAATCATATCTCAAGAGCGGCCCCAAATCTCTCTCCGTCCATAGAGGTGGGATTGTCCGAATAAAGAAACATCAACCGGCCCTTGCCGAAGAGGTATTGTATTGCATAAAGGGCAAAACCCCCTTCCAAAACAGGCACAGCATTATGCCTAGATTCTCTTAAAAAAAAAAAAAAAAAAAAAACCTCCATAAGACATGCATCGCATAAAATGTCCAATTCCACATGCTAACTGTACTATATTTTTCTCTCTTTCTTTTTTCAGGTCAAAAAGCATAACTAATCTCATGGAATCCCTCCTGCATCCCATTCTGTTCACAATTCATATGAGGACAGAATCAATTGTTGGAAGAGGTATGATCCTCTTAGAATAATAAAAAAGGGTGGACCATCCATCCACAAGATGCTCTCTCTCTCTCTCTCTCTCTCTCTCTCTCTCTCTCTTTCTCTCTCTCTCTCTCTCAGCCATCACCTTCGAACATTGTTGCCACTGCATCCAATCCTCGAGCCTAGCCACCCTTGCATAATCAGATGAAATACATAACAATTGGAGCATGGAGAACGCCGTCATGAGCCCAAAACCCTATTAAACGTTATCATTAAAAGGCTCACAAGAAAAGGGAGGTTTCCACAAAATTCATCTATTTTCTTTCTATCTTTCATTTCTTGCATATCTACTTTAAACAAACATCACATGCCATGCATTCATGATTTGAAATGAAAAACAGGCACAGCATCATGCCTAGATTCCCTTAAAAAAAAAAAAAAAACCTCCATAAGACATGCATCGCATAAAATCTCCAATTCCACATGCTTACTGTACTATATTTTTCTCTCTTTCTTTTTTCAGGTCAAAAAGCATAACTAATCTCGTGGAATCCCTCCTGCATCCCATTTTGTTCACAATTCATATGAGGACAGAATCAATTGTTGGAAGAGGCATGATCCTCTTAGAATAATAAAAAAGGGTGGACCATCCATCCACAAGATGCTCTCTCTCTCTCTCTCTCTCTTTCTCTCTCTCTCTCTCTCAGCCATCACCTTCGAACATTGTTGCCACTGCATCCAATCCTCGAGCCTAGCCACCCTTGCATAATCAGATGAAATACACAACAATTGGAGCATGGAGAACGCCGTCATGAGCCCAAAACCCTATTAAAGGTTATCATTAAAAGGCTCACAAGAAAAGGGAGGTTTCCACAAAATTCATCTATTTTCTTTCTATCTTTCATTTCTTGCATATCTACTTTAAACAAACATCACATGCCATGCATTCATGATTTGAAATGAAAAACAGGCACAGCATCATGCCTAGATTCCCTTAAAAAAAAAAAAAAAAACCTTCATAAGACATGCATCGCATAAAATCTCCAATTTCACATGCTTACTGTACTATATTTTTCTCTCTTTCTTTTTTCAGGTCAAAAAGCATAACTAATCTCATGGAATCCCTCCTGCATCCCATTCTGTTCACAATTCATATGAGGACAGAATCAATTGTTGGAAGAGGTATGATCCTCTTAGAATAATAAAAAAGGGTGGACCATCCATCCACAAGATGCTCTCTCTCTCTCTCTCTCTCTCTCTCTTTCTCTCTCTCTCTCTCAGCCATCACCTTCGAACATTGTTGCCACTACATCCAATCCTCGAGCCTAGCCACCCTTGCATAATCACATGAAATACACAACAATTGGAGCATGGAGAACGCCGTCATGAGCCCAAAACCCTATTAAAGGTTATCATTAAAAGGCTCACAAGAAAAGGGAGGTTTCCACAAAATTCATCTATTTTCTTTCTATCTTTCATTTCTTGCATATCTACTTTAAACAAACATCACATGCCATGCATTCATGATTTGAAATGAAAAACAGGCACAGCATCATGCCTAGATTCCCTTAAAAAAAAAAAAAAAAAACCTCCATAAGACATGCATCGCATAAAATCTCCAATTCCACATGCTTACTGTACTATATTTTTCTCTCTTTCTTTTTTCAGGTCAAAAAGCATAACTAATCTCATGGAATCCCTCCTGCATCCCATTCTGTTCACAATTTATATGAGGACAGAATCAATTGTTGGAAGAGGTATGATCCTCTTAGAATAATAAAAAAGGGTGGACCATCCATCCACAAGATGCTCTCTCTCTCTCTCTCTCTCTCTCTCTCTCTCTCTCTCTCTCTCTCTTTCTCTCTCTCTCTCTCAGCCATCACCTTTGAACATTGTTGCCACTACATCCAATCCTCGAGCCTAGCTACCCTTGCATAATCACATGAAATACACAACAATTGGAGCATGGAGAACGCCGTCATGAGCCCAAAACCCTATTAAAGGTTATCATTAAAAGGCTCACAAGAAAAGGGAGGTTTCCACAAAATTCATCTATTTTCTTTCTATCTTTCATTTCTTGCATATCTACTTTAAACAAACATCACATGCCATGCATTCATGATTTGAAATGAAAAAGTGATAGGTCTCAGTTTATTCCCTTTGTCTAATACTCTTGTGGATGATTATTACTTTTAGAAATTCTTTTTTATTTTGAAATGACTCGACTTGAAAAATGTGATAGCATGGGCAACTCACTCAAAGGGAGTTAAAACTTTCGAGAGACAAAGAGAGAGAGATAGGGGGAGGGCAGTCTCAGTAAAGAGGTGCGGATTTTATTAAAGAGGCAACACTTGAGTGATATCTTGACTAAGCGATGGGCATCCGAGTCTTCAAAATGATGAGAAGCCATTGTTCTATTTATCCAATAAGAAATAAACATTACCCCTTGCTTAACCCACCAGAGCTATAAGTGATTTCTATTAAGATGTCTCCAAACCAAGAACCATCCTCTACACTGGGGTAAACACAGAGTAGTCGATTTAATAGAATATATAGGGGTTATTGGCAGAAACACACCATTTTTAGCAACATTGTCTAAATTTTGTATAAAGGCTTTATGGACTAAGCAATTCAATTCGAAATGATGAGGGGCCCTCAATTCTACTACCATTGTGTTTTGATTATGGAGATGAGTAGCTAAATCCACTATTGGGATCAATTGTGAAGATCAATTCAAGATCTCAGATGAATAATGGAGGTAACTTTTATTTTAAAGTTTAAATCTTCTTTATCTTAATTCTGTGGAATCAAACCCTAGATTCTTACGAAAATCTAGACGTTTGACTATGTTTGGTAATACTTATATATGAATCTATATTCAGTATATGTATTGTACAAATCGATAGTATGTATCGTTAATTTTAGAATTGATTCAATCTACTGTATATATTTACGAAAACTTAAGTGTTTGATTATGCTTGGCAACAAGTTGATAGTATGTATCTATGGTTTTAGACCTGATTTATTCTACGTTTGATTGTTAAAGAGTAAACGCTTTTATTGCTAAACCTTTCAAATCAAAGACTCACGACGCAGTCAATGATTTAAGTCATAAAATATCTCTATTAGAATTCCAAATGAAGCAGTTGGTTGGATCAATTAGTTTTGAGACTACTCTTTTATTAAATACAAATCAGTTTTCTTAGTCGAGTTTAGTATAAACAAACCAACTTTTAAGTGATAATTTTTGGTCTTTTTAGAAGTAACTTGTGAGATTTTGTGTGATTTGAGAGAATGCTTTAGTCTCTTCAACTTGTCAAATTGTTCTTTGAGAATTCAACCCAGACTTACCAGGTTTATACTACTTCATCATCCTGCACTTGGGATTATCCGAAGACACTGTTTGGTGCAAGTCAATGACTTTGTACATGGACACCTAAGGCTCTGATGATGTGCATAATCACCTTTTTGTTTTTATTATAAAAAAAAAATTGTGTTTGTTTGCTCTATCCTACATAAGAGATGTATTGATTTGATTTTAACTTAGTCATGTTTAGGATAGTTTACTTATTTCTCTAATTGGTTTTCATGCCTCCTCTCTGTAACCCTATAAAAGTATTCATAATCAAAGAGACATCTTTAAGAGAATTATATACGAAGAGGTTTTATTGAAGAAAGTTCTCTTATTTTGCCATAGTGCAAGAGATCGTTAGTTGTCATCTTGCATATGATCTATGGTGTGACAAATCCTTTGTGGGTTTGTCATGGTGATGGCGGTGGAGTTAGCTAGTGCTTAGAGGATTTTGACGGTGTCGTGGAGTTCGACACTCAATCAATCACTAAAGAACCGTATCAATGGGGGATACAAGATTGTGGGAATTCGATCAGTACAAGGAAGATATACCTGCAAGTTCGTGGATTCGGCACCTAAGGCACAAGGATTCGGCTAGGGTTGGATTATAAGTTATTAACTTTTATTATTGTTTTTGATAGTGAATTGATTGGTTAGACTAGGTCCCATAGTTTTTTTACCCAAGTTGTGTTTTCCACGCTAAATATTTTGTGTCTTGACTTGTGTATGATTGGTTTATCTTTATCTATCCGTGACATACGATTGTGAATTATTGATCATATATTGATTAATTGAATAGCCACAAGCATCACCATTCTTTAGTAAATCCATATCTGGATTGGGGTTTTTTCAGCAATATTCTTTTCTTTCCTTTTCTTGGCATGGGAAATTGATGGTCATTTAAGATTTCAAAAGTGTTATGATGCTGTATAACAATTTTGCTCTCTGGTTTCATGTCTTTTTTGCATAGTCTTGTTTATATTATTTTTTTTTCTTAAATCATTTTAATGTGAAGTTGTGAACATGACACTCACATTTGTTACCCTAAACTTCATATTTCTTAAGATCTCCTTTCGAAATTTATTAAATTGTTTAAAGTTCTATATCTATTTTCTATCGCAGTGCATGGTCTTGTCAAAGCACAAGTATGAATTGATTCTTTTTATTTTTATTTTTATGAGTATTTCCGTAACCTACTTGATATGCCACATGTCTACTTTCATGACCAGACTCTTGGAAACATGAGACATTATTTTGAAAATAAAAATTTTCTTTTATTGTTTGCTTTAAGGAACTTTAAGGGCCTATTTTTGTGTCATTAACTTTTAAATTTACTTTCTATTCAAAAGTGTAGTAAAACGAAACACCACCAAAAAAACAACTGGTTCAGTAGTCAGTTGGAGCACTTCCGACACTATTTGGGAAACACTTTTCAAAAACAAAACGTCAAGAAATAATTTGTTATCTAGTTTTCTTTTTAAAAGTAAATTACTGAATTAGGTGTAAGTTATACCCAAAACAGTGTCTCTTACACCCAAAAAGAACAAAAATTAAAGGAAAATGCTATCCTTTAAGAAAAATCTAGACAAAAATTCAATAAAATGATATGATAGTGACATCATTGTAATTAAAAGCTATCATGAGAGATATATTATTTTAAAACGAATGATTTTTATCTAATTACATTATTCTAGTAATATTGTGATAATAATTATTCTGTATGAATTTTTCACGAAGTTTTGTTTACAAGTAAAATAAGAGCAACCATTAGATCATATTGTACCAAATGCAGAGCATTTTGAAAGTGAAAACTTTTATGTAAAAAAAAATAATAATAAAAAGGTTTGAAAGGACTCCTCAAGAGACACAAGGAACCGGTTGTCATCTCCTTTTGTGATGCTTTTAGATTTTCACACCCACAGCCATATTGTAACAACCAACTTTCGATCTGCCAGTAAGTAACGTGAATATAGCAATTTGGACGAGAAAACTGCTACTCTCACTGCACCCTACAGGGCTTAAGAGGTGCCTCCTCCAATCCCAAGTACGATTCTCTCTCTCTCTGTCTCTCTGTCTCTCTCTCTCTCTCGCACAATTTTGTTAGGATTTTACGTGTCTGGACATTCTACATGATTTTTGGTAACCAAAAGATATATGTTTGAGTCAATGTGGTAGCTTAAACCTCAAGCATCTAGGCTGCACTGGAATTGGCATTTTGTGAAGAGAGAGAGAGAGAGAAATCAAATACACTTAAAAATGTGTGGAAGTGATTCAACGTATTTACAGGAACCAAAAGGCACATCGTGTACTAATGTGATCACATTGAAAAAAAAAAAAAACAAAGAAGATGAAAACGAAAATGAGTGTTGAAGAGTATTTAAAACCTTTCAATTCTGACCACCTTGACTTTCTTTAGCTCTGTTTTGGTACCAACTTGGGTTTTAAAAGGGACTATTCTTTTGCACCACCATGAGTCCTTTAACTTGTCTTGTTCACGAGAATGAGAAAGTAAAAATTTTGCAACGAACATACCATTTTCATTGAAACTTTATGTTATGTTTTATCAAACACTTCTGACTTTGAATGCTAGAAAAGGTTAATGCTATACAAGTAAAAAATTTATAAAGAATTTATGTGCAGAATGATGTTGTTAAATAAAGGTATTTTACTATAAAATAAAACATTTATCATGATAGCTCTTAATTTTTTGTTCAAATTTTTTGAAAGAATAGTATTTTCATGCTAAAAAATAGGCAGCACATATAGAATCGATGTTTATGTGCCCCAGTTAACACAAAGGAGTAAAAGGAAATCATACATGACTTCTGCAACACAGAGAAACATAGGCCACGTTTGGCTGTGGAATTTGACAGATAATATAGTATCCAACTTTATCCCCAGTTGTGTAGAAAGGGGTTAGGATAATCAGTTAGGACCTTCTATCCTAAGCATATGAAATTAAATAATCCCTAGGGGCATTTTTGGTTTGGGGATATAGGGTGGGGGATTAATATGTCATCTTTGAGGCTCACCTAATTCCATGTTTGGAAAAAAAAAGTGACGGAGGATTACTCATCTATCTGAACCATTAATCTCTTAAAATGGGGGATAAGTAATACCATAGGGAGGTGGTATTACTTATCCCCTCCTTTCAAATAAGTTTAAAAATGATATTTTTACCTTTCTTTTATTATTATAATAGGTTAAAATAATATTAAATAGCTATATTATAATTTAAAATTAATTTTTCTATTAGTTTTTTATTTTTGATGTGACATTTTAACAAAATAATATTACATATCATATCATAAACCCCTTCTAACCAAACATAGTATGAGTAATCTCCCATCACATCAAGTATTACTTATCACCCATTACCACATTTCTAATCTCACAATATTACTTATCCCCCATTTTCTCATCCCGTAAACAAACAGGGCCTAGGGATATGATAAGCAATCCAAAGGCTAGATTCGGGATCAGAGGCAAAATTATGAAACTGCCCTCCGCCATATATGTAATCTCGAAATTCTTTTGTTTTGTTTTTTGTTTTTTGTATTTTTTGACAAAAGGTAGAAGATATTTTATTAAGACCATAACCTAGAGAAGCTGAAAGCACTAGTGTGGGAAATTGGTACTCCAACTAGTAGATGACTTCACCAAAGAAGTGTTCTTCTCTACTCCCAGTTAGGCGTAATGGAGTAGTATAAACTCAGTGAGTTTGGGATCGAATTTCATGAGAATCGAATTAAATATGAACTATAGGCGTCGAATAACATTTATTTCTCTCAAGTTTGCAACAAACACAATAGAAAACTTCTTAAAAGTGAATAAAAAATTGATTGATTTTGAGAGGTTGATTTATCTAAACTAAAGCAATATCTAAGCAATCAACTATAAAGGAGAAGGCCTTAGATCTAATTGATCTAATCATTCAATTTACCCTAGGGTCCTATGAGGTTCTATAACTCAAATCAAAGACCTCAATCATGGTATTTGATTTGGAAGATTCAGCAATTAAAAAATATGAAATCAAGATAATCAATCTAGAATTGTAAACGATGAGATTCTTGTATTCATACCATTGATTTAAGCAACCCCACACCAAATTCAAGGTTTGTGTATGGACACTCAAGGTCTTAGTCAATAACACAAGATTTCAATGAGATCTAAGCAAAGATTATCATATATTCAATTTAATGACAATTAATTCTAGAGTTGTAGTAAAATTAAAGTTATAAATTCATACCATCAATTTGTGCAATCTCAATACCAAACAAGGGCTTGTGCATTGTGATTAGCAAATTTAGTAAAAAATCTAAGTTTTCTTAGAGATCTAGATTCAAACAACGATAATTTGATTCACCTACATTGAAAACCTTGAAACCCTTGGTTGATCTGTACTATTTGACCCAAGGTAGAAATTAGCTACTCATCATCATTGAAAACACTAATTGAATTGAAAAACACTTGAATCTAATTGAATTTGATCACTAAAGTATGAATTATAATGAAATGTTCTAAAAAAAATCTCAAAATTGCTAAACAAAACCCAAAACTAGTCTAATGAAGAAGAGATCCTGAATTTTAAACACAAAGCTGCCTTAAATAGATTGAAAAATAACAAAGTTTGCACGAACCCTTCGAACAGGTTGAAGGGTCATTCGAAGGCACTTCGAACTTTATTCAAACGGAAAAAAACAACATCTAATCTTTCAAACGGACAGTTCGAATGGGCCATTCGAATGCTCATGGTACTTCAAACGGTTTCCCAATAGACATAAATGTGTAGATCTCAAAAATTTATATGAAATCGATTCATTATAGACTCTGGTGACACTTTTGGTTTGAGAGATATGGCCTTCCAAAGTTTTAACTCTGCATGTTTAATAGTTTGTATTTTAGCTTCAGGAACTTGCACTCAAACAGCATCTTCTCCAAACTCATTCTCTTTTGGTTCTAATTCAATCTGAAGTCATCCAATTGAAGCTCAAAACCCATACAAAGCAAAACAAACTTAGTTAATATTAAAATCAAACTAAACAGGTATATAAAATCCTAAATTGAGCCTAACAAAATACAAATTATGTTGTTGTAATTACACTTTTAAAGAACAATCAGTAGACTCTCTAGAACAAAGAGTTCTTTGTGCAGAAACATGTGTAGCCCCATTAGTAGACCTCCTAACTGAAAATTCGTTATCCCTTTATCTTATCTTGCAAAACAAATATATCCATATTGTTGTAAGTAGATTTATTGATACTTACAATATTAAAAATATTGAGATCTAAAATTTCTCAAGAATGAGATCACTTGTCCTGTCTAAAGAAACAAAAATGATGTCATTTTCAAGTTGTTTGAAATAAGAGTCGATGTTGCCTCAATTTGAATACATTGAGATGCCTCAAAATGACCTTCTGGTTGTGTTTCTAAACCATAAAATTATGCCATTTTGATTTTGTTTGAATTTTCAAATCTATTGAACAAGGTCACTGCGGTAGAATTTGCTCCAAACTTTCATTATCTCAAATCAATAATTGAACTGTCTCTTTGCATGATAAGGCGTCTTTCTGTAGTGTCAATTTACTAAAATATATCCATCTTTTACTTATCATCAATGGCATGCCCCAAAACCAAAGTTAAACACTAGGGATAGAAAAAAATTCAATTGGCTTGGAGGATTGATTTTAATGATCTCTATGGTACTCTAGGGGATTGATGATCCTTCAATAGAAACCATTATTCAAGAACAAATTATACTGATAGTCCTTATAGTTTACCTTATATCTCTATCTAGTCCCTAAAATTCTAATTGCAACATTTTACTATGTAATTTTACAAAATATGCAAAACTAGTACCCATTGAAAACATATATCACATAATTGGATGAAAAATCTCTGTGTGCCACACAAGTGCCCATTGTTGAGGGGCATAATGGCAAAATCTAGCTGTTTATCAAGCTGTTTTCTTATCCCTTATTTTCTTCTTCTCTCCTGTAACGGTCGCCACCACAACCAGGCTAGCCCTAGCCACCCTAGCACCAACCTAACCCATATCCCCACTGACTCGTCTCCGTAATGCGGTATTCCTACAAATGAAGTTAGCATCCCGCAAGAGTACGGGGGTCGCGATGAAGTATAAACTGGTAATCCGGTATCGTTCTCTCCCAAGGGACCTAGCCAAATATAGGCTCTAGCACTCAACTCATACTAACCTAACCTATGATTGATTTGTAATTATGTGGGAAATTAGATCTAAAATAAAAAAGGAAAATAGAAAGACCGAAAATATTTTGGGTTTTGATGATGGTTTTGAATTACTAACCTATTGCAATGAAAATAAAAACAATTAACACTAGACAATTAAAGTAAAGCAAAATGACAATAGAATTAAAGCAATTAAAGGGGAATTGGGCTCAAATGATCAAATCACTCAATTTCATCCAAGGTTTCCAATGGGGTTTATAACTCAAATCAAACACAATATTTAAGTGTGTTTGATTCGAAGAATTTAGCTTTGAAAACCGATTATTCTCAAGCAATTGAAATAAGATACATGTTCAATGGGGAATCAAAGATTAATACCATCGATTCAACTTAGTTAATACCAAATTTGTGGTTTGTGCATTGATTAGCCAAACATAGTCAATAACAAGGGTTTTCTAAGGCATCTTCAATCAATTGTTGGGAATAAATTTTTAGAAATTGTGGAGTTTTTTTCTAGTCAAAGGTCCTAAATTAATACCATTGATTTGGGTGATCAAAATCCTCAAAACTTAGTCAATAATTAAAGTTTTCTAAAATTTCACATCTAATTACTAGAAATTCAAATTCTAGAAAAATATGGCAATTAATTCATGAGACACCTCCATTGAATTCCTTGGATTATTTGGGTGATTTTCACATTTAAACCCAATTTAAATTACTACCTACTTGAATACATCATAAAAACTTGTAAAAATGAAAAAAGAAACATAAAGAGATTTAAATCTAAAATTAACTACAATAATAGGACTGTTTGGTTACAAGAAAAATGAAAGAAAATGCAAGAAAGTGTAAGAAAGTGAAAGAAAATACAATACAATGAAGAAAATTACAAGTTTTATACCTACATTAACATTACAAAGCTAAATCTAAGTTAAAAATGAAGAAAAATGGAAGAAACTAACCTTGGAGGAGCTCTCCCGCCGCCTTTTGCTTCAAACTAACCCTAACTACTCAAAAACTATATAAAAAATCTAAAAACGCAGCTTTGGACGCAAAAAATGCATTCTAGATGAACAGTAACTGTCCAAATACCGTCTGGACGGTGCATTCGACGACCGTCTGAAATGCGTCCGGACGGTGAACAGTAACCTTCCGGACGCACTATTCACCGTCCGAATAGTATTGTTCACCGTTTAGACGGGTACTGTTTATCGTTCGGACAGGTGAACAGTAATTGTCTGAACAGTGAACAGTAACCGTTCGAACGGACTGTTTGGACGGGAACTATTCACTGTTCAGCCCAGTAACCTTCCAACTTGATTTTGACCACCTTAGAGATTGATTTAACCGATGGACATTAAAGGACAGATTGTAGCTCTTAAAATCTTCTTTCTAATGCTGCAAAAATCAGCTCAATCGAACATCGGAGTGAAAGTTATAGCCAAAATACCGAGACGGGTTGAACTTTTCATCACCGGTTTGTTCGTTTTAAACCCACCTTAAATATTCTTTGCGTCTATTTGCCTTTATTAACTTCTAAAACCTACAAAGTACACACAAAACACAATAAATC
Organism: Euryodendron excelsum; assembly: GCA_033060915.1. Classification (NCBI taxonomy): domain Eukaryota; kingdom Viridiplantae; phylum Streptophyta; class Magnoliopsida; order Ericales; family Pentaphylacaceae; genus Euryodendron; species Euryodendron excelsum. Next base: position 30,256,614 of record CM065395.1, read on the forward strand.
AAATATAAAACTAAATTAAGATAATTAACTACAATTTAAGTCTAACAAGGTGTGAATTAACGGTTTATGATTACACTTTTAGGGTGTAACAGTCGCCACCACAACCAGGCTAGCCCTAGCCACCCTAGCACCAACCTAACCCATATCCCCACCACCCTAGCCCTTATTCTTTCCTCTACCACACCCAACCTTCAATTTCACCATCATTTGATCCAAATGATAATGAAGCCCCATAGATCGACCTAAATGATAGTGAAGCCCCATAGAACGACCTATAAAATTGCTTGCCATCAACCAAACCGTGTTCCTTTGATTTCTTGACTTGCGGCCATCACCTTCTACAGCCATTCGATTATCGCCACCATCACAATATATAGATACGAATATATTTGTGGTGGTGGTGGTGGGGGCTGGGGTGGTGACTGTTGGGTGGGGTTGGGGTTGGGGTTGGGGCTAAAGATGGTGAGGAGTGGTCATGCGGTGGGGGTGGGGAGGGGGGATGTGGTGGTAGCTAATGGAGGAGAGAAAAAGAAAGCGAGAGATAAAGGAAAATCGCATGATTTTACCATTATGCTCTTCAACAGTGGCCACATGCTCGACACATAGTCATTTCGTCGAATTCTGGAAGGTTGTTTCAATTAAACTAGTTTTATAAATTTTACATGGTGCTATTATGTTACTCTTGCATTTGGTCATGGCACCATGCCAATTCAACAATAATGTAGTATGTTATTAAATACATAAATGTTTTAAGAGATTATACATTTTTTTGAGGATCGTGAATTCATCACGCATACTATACAAACCCCTATTTCCTTCCCTTGCATAAGGAACCCTTATTAATCAACTATTAATTTGATTGTATTATTTTCTTCATTTATGCATTAAGGATATTCTAAATATCAAATGTTAGATTGAAAAAAGATATTTGCTCTATCCCTTCTATTCCCCACTAGTTAAAAAGATCTTACTTCTAACATTGAAAATCTTCCTGTCTCTCTCCCTATCCCTTTTCCTCTATTTTATATCTTTCCTTTCACATATACCCACTGCAGGTATCTTTGTATGGTACGTGTACAAAGAGCTGGATTCCAGCATAGTTGACAGAAACTCATTTAAAATGGAGAAGTGCTAATACGCGCTTTGGTTAAGAGTATAAAATTTGTTTAAAATTTTTTAAAAAAAGCTCAAGAAACATTTTAAAAATTTTGGTAAAAAATTTAGAAAACTCTTGAGATATTTAACGAAAACTCTTAAAAAACTTATTAAAAATTTAAAATATTAATTTATTATATATCTTTTCCCTTTAAATTCTAACCTAACTATCTGTAAAATTATTAATGTAGATTTTCACTAAGTTTCTTAATGCTTTGTTTGAAATTTAAATTTTTGAAAAAAAAACAAAAAAAATGTGAAGAAAAAAAATGTAAAAAAAATGAACAAAAATAAAAAATATTTTTATTCTCTTTCCTTCACAACTTTTTTTTCTCTCTAAAAATTCAAATTCAAGTGAAGCTTAGATATCACCATTGAGTTTTACAAAAATTTTGAAAGTGCTGCCAATTTTTATTTTTTGTTATCTATTTCTGTTTTTTGTTTTTATTTTTTATTTTTTATGGTCTAATGATGACATTTATAAGTTACCATTCAGCTAAAAATACTATATTAATGTTTTAAAATCAAAAAATACATTTATTTTAATATTTTTTATGTTTTTATTTTTAAAAAAACAAAAAACAAAACCACACACACCCAATCGTTTCCGTTTTTTGTTTTCTCGTATATTTATTTGGTTGTGTTTGTGCTTCTCGCTTTGTTTCTGGTATGGGTAACTATGGATTTCACTGTACAAATTTGTACCGTGTACGAAAAGAGAGAGATAGAGGGTCTGTGAAGGGATGAAATGACTAGTCAAATGTCATATCGTACGACTTCAAATCATAAGATAAGACAGCATGTGAGGAGTTGTCAATCGATTGGGATTTCGTTTTGTTTTGCTGCAAAAAAACAAAAGCTTCTTCTTACACAGTCCCCTCCCCACACATACGCACGCAACACGCTTTTGTTATCACTGCATACATGAGAGAGACAACTACTGGAAAGCAGAGTTAAAGCAGCATATGGACATTAACAGTTCTTACACGTGTGATGTCCATGTGACACGTGTAAGACAATCCAAAACCCTACCCCTCTTTAATTGAACTTGGACTTTGGCGTGTGTCCCCATCCATGTCTTGAGGATGACCCCCCAAGACCCGGCCGACACGCTTTTCCATGATCCATAAGCCAACAGATTTTTCTTCGATAGCGGAGCGTTTTGTCAAAATAATGCTATCTTTGAAAATAATTTTTAATTTAATATTTTTAAAAAAATAATTTTAAACTAATATTATTATTGTCACTTATATTATTTTGATAGAAAGTTATACACGGTGAAATTTTGTTAATACAAAAATTAATAAAAATTGATATACTACCTGATATGCTGCAATGAAAATGTTTTACAATCAAAGACTTGTCAAAAAAATTACTTGGTCAAAAGAGGAGAAAATAGAGAATTAAAAGAACTAAACCTAATTGAGAAAGCATTAATCCCTATATCACGATCAAAGTCATGAGATACATTCGTTAGCAAGTTTTTTGTTATTTCTTTGCTACCAACTAATCAAGTCAAGAGTCCAAATTCGGTTGAGAAACATATGATATGAAATTATTGAAAATTTGTTTTCATCTGCTTTTATTTTTTCACGGAATGAGCATATGCAAATAGTGAAAAAACAAAAAATTAAATAGTTAATTGAGAGCTTGCCGCATTACTAAAGTTCAAATTTTGCTTTTAAGAAGAGGGAGAGAGAGAGAGACCCTTTTTGGTCGTTGCGACAAAAGAGTGGGAGAGAGGGAGATAACGTTCTTACTTTATTTTGTGTTTTTTTATTTTTTATTTTCTTAATTCAAAGAATGTCAATCTATGTTAATTTTAATTTCATTAAAGCAATATATATGACACTAATAATATTAGTTTAAAAATTATTTTTTAAAAAATATTAGAGTGGAAATTATTTTTCAGGAAGAGAGTTATTTTGGCAAAAAACTCTCGATAGTGTGTGAGAAGTTTTCATGGTATCAATACTTTGTAATCTCAATTGTTAGATTAAAAAACAAGAAAATTGGTCAATGGCTAGAAACTTTAAAAAGACTAGAGCTGATTTTGGTAAAAAAAAAAAAAAAATTATAATGGTAATTACCACAAATATGAACAATAATTATTACAAATGTGATCTGTAATTATCACAAAGTGATCACATGTTGTAATAATTGTGATTCATTCAAGTGGTGACTATTCTAACAATATTGGAAAAAAGTACAGTAGTTAGATAATATAAGTTTTTCGGTAGTCATTACTTATGTGGTATTTTTTTTCTTGACAATCTCTCCATTTGGTATAAATTCATATGGTTGACGTAATAAAACACAACATATCACTATTTAATAATAATAACTACTAAAAATTTAATACTATCTAATCACTAAATTTTTTTTTCACTGTATTGGAACATCCTCATATCCAATTCGGCCCACGCCCCCTACCTCTTTTTTTATTTAAAATTTTAGGACATGAAAGGTTAATCTAGTCCTAAATGGTTTAATTACTGTGATAAATACTAGTCTTTATGGTTTCAGAGACTTACTTTATTCAAAATTACAATATAGCCATTCTATTGTTTAGTTTTACGTTTCTTTGATTTGGCTAATAATTCCACAAATGTATGTATCTATAAGCCAATATGAACATCCCAGGACTCCCCAAAAAGTAACCAATGATTAGGTGGGGTTGTCTTCTTTTAAAATTTCCAACAATCTAAGTTGAGCTTCAATTTTTCTAGAACGAAAAATAAATAAATAAACAAAATAAAGGATAAAAACTAGGAAAGAAGAAAAAGAAGAACATAAATTGTCCATTGAAATGACTACAACATTATTACCACATTATACTTGCAATAGTATAAAGCTTCAAATAATGAGAATAATGTCCAAACAAATAAACAATAAGGTCCAGAGAAAATAAATAAGAATACAATTCTTGACAAGCTCAAGATGAGGACTCCTATCCCCATCTTTTTATTTTTTATTTTAGTTCAAAAAATGAATATACAAATAGGTTACTTTACATATTGGTCAAGGAGCATTGTCTCTTAGCATCCTATAACTATCTGCATCAAATCTCACCGTACTTATGTTGGAATATGGGTGGCATTCATATGCTCTGGCCGCAAATTAGTTTGATATTATTCCAAATGTCAACCTAAATGGATACCTTGAGAATGTTCCAAATTAGTTTTGCAATCAAAATAAAAAGAAAGTGAAAAAAATAATAGGAAGAATGTGGTGTTTTTAATATTAAAAATAATATCTAATCACTAAACTTCACCGTATTATTGATTTTGATTGCAAAACTAATTCATTTTCTTTTCAATTGATCTTAACAGGAAGAATGATAGTGGTTCAATGGTACTTGTGGGTATTTTTACTAAGAAAAAAATTGGTCCATATCAATAATCCAAGAGACTGAGCTGTACACAAACAATACACAAGTACTCACTTCTAAGGACTGTCACATACGGCGACTGACATGAAAAATCCACAAGGACTTCAAGTGCAAATAATCAAGGTCATTTGTGCAAACATAAGCAGCTGGGTCAAATACAATTTCTTTTTTTAAATTCATTAAAATTTTTATTAGTAGAATTAAAAAGAAGAAAAGAAAAAGAAAATAAAAAACAGTATCTCATTGCTACCTTTGATATAATGGTCTTGTTGCACTTTATTTTCAAATTGCTCAGTGAGTCAAAAAGAGCTTGTTGAACTTGAATTTTCAAAACAAATTTGCTAGCTTGTTGAAACAGATACAGGATACAACGTATGCAAATGATCAAGTGATAATTTCTTGAATATTGATTCTGGTAATGTAATTCTTCAAAACGAAGTTGCAAATTTTGTTATATATACAAGTAGAAAACTAGGCACAGAGAGGAGAGAGAGGCAAATACATGAGAGAAGAAGAAGATTTGGAAAGGTTGTGAATGGGAAGAGTTTGGAAAAGGAAAGGAATCTACTTCTTACCTTATCTGATACGATTTTTGATAAAAATAATATTTAATATAAACAAAAAGAGAATAATGACTCACCACCAAAGGTGTTTCTACAATAGCACAGTAGCGAAGTAGTTTAATCCAAAGATTCAGGTATCATATTTGTCCTCAGAAATCGGGATCAAGTATAGACCAACGGCTTGATAAGCATCGACTAATCTCTAATAAATTACAAACACTTGAACAACTTCTATAAAATTGAAAGTGAAAATTGTTTGGGTTTGAAAAATAGTTTGATTAATCTACTCAAGGCGATTGAAAACTAGATTATGGAATTTAAAAGTAATTGGATTCAATTGTTCCAATCAATTAGTTTCAAGAGGTTTATAACTCAAATTGAATTCCACAATCAAGAGAATTCAATTCGGAGGATTTGGGTTTTAATAAATAAGAATTCTATAGCAATTGATATTAGTATTAAAATCTAATGAAGAGTCTTAGGCTAATACCATCAATTTTGATGATTTCAATTCATAATTACTAAATCCTGAAATAAAATTACCAAACGTAATCAATAACCCAAGGGTTCTAAAGTATACAACAATTGATTGCATAGAATTAGAAATCTAGAATGATTAGGTAATGAATTCATGAGATACTTTCAATAAAACCTTGAACTCCTCGATTGATCTTCCCAATTGAACCCAACTAGGTGCTTATCTACTCATGTCCATAGTTGTAAGGACCTCATATCCATAGTTGAATTGAAGCGTTAAGAATGAAAGCAAGAGAAATTAACAATTAGATATGAAACTAGATTGAAATTAGATTGCAATTACCAAATGTCTTAAGCAAATACAAAGTATAGAACTCCTAACTAAAACCAAAAATTTATACAAAACTATTATAGGTTGAAAATAAGACAGAGATTCCATAGACCGTGCACATGGCTAACGAACGGTAAAATCGAGCTTTTGTAATTTTGAACGGTGTTGTAGAGGCTCTTTTCTAGGCTTTGTATTTGTATACGCTCAGGGGACCGTGTGCACGGTTGGATTACCGTGCGTACGGTTGAGTGACGTTCACACGCTTTGGTGACTGTTCGCACGGTCATTTGACGCTTTTGCCCCTCAATGCTCTAATTCACTTCTTTTAAGCCTAGAGCCTATAAATCAGCCATAAAATAGTATTAGGATAATAACACAACTAAAAATAAAGTAATACTACTAAACTAAGGCTAACAACTAGCTATGTAGAGACTAATGATTACACTTTTGGAGTGTTATCATCACCCCCCACCTAGCTTTTGCTAATTGCTAGCAAAACACTATACAAAAAGATAAGAGATAATCTTTACTTTCGTATGAGTCACAGATGCATTTAGTTTATGCATCAAGCCTTTAAACTCTTAGAATACTCTTAGTGGATGAGTGGTATCTCGTGAGGGCTTACAATGATGACATCTACAAATATCAATTCATGATCAACAATCCAAGATATATGAGAATATACAGATAATGCACAATTATACCCAAGTAATCTCAAAAGACATCCATCACCCTAATACAAGCAAAAGCTTATAAAAAGGACACAAAAGTGAGATTCAAGTGAGTATGTGATAGAATGATGCAATATAGCTCAAGTGTGCATCCTCATATACTTAAAGATCTTTGAGCCTGAATCCAAATCCTTACCGATCATACACTCTCAAACAACTCAACACATGATTCCTCATAATGGAATGCTCTTAAAAAGGAGTTAATATAAGATTATGCAAAAAAGCAATCCAAGTACAAAGAATAAAATAATGAATGTTTATCAAACTTTGGCATAACTTCATAAAACATAATTCAAAGCTAAATATCAAATAATCATAGTTGACAAGTAGTGATTTGTATTCAATTGAGATCTCACAAGAAGTATGCTTGGATAAAAAAAAGACTTTTCAAAGGTTGTCAATTGGTTCATCAAATAGAAGATAAGGGGAAGAAAGAAGTCAAAAGGCATGTGATGATCAATAAACAAAACATCTCCACTTTCCCATTCTTTTCATTTGACAACTTTCTTTCTTATTTGATTCACCAATCCCTCTTTTATCTTTTTCTTTTTTTCTTGTGTGTTGCTTCCAGTTATACCCTAGTTTTTACCCAAGCCCTCTTGGCTCGGGAAAAGCACGGTGCTCTCTTTGTTAGAACTTATCCTCCTAGAATGACAAGTGTAATAGGGGTTTGAACTTGAAAACATGATTTGATTAAGGAGTTTTTGAAAAAGTTTTGGAGTCGCCATCTAACATAGTTAAATTTGTGCTAGGTTACCTAAAACTAAGTGTAATCCGAACATCAAACTTAGGTTTTTGAAAATGATTTGAAAATGTCCTCTTGACAAGTGTTTTGAAAAATAGGGTTCTTTGGTAATCTTTCAAAATGTTTTAAGCCATTTTGAAAAATTACTCCAGTTTTGGTCTTTGAAATAGAGATTTATGATCTGGGGGTTGGTAACATGCAGAGAAGATATCTTAAGATCATCACCCTACCCTGCCCTTGTGGTACCTATATGTCTATTCACTATTAAGTTCACTCACTTGAATCTCTGATTCCTAAATGTCCAATCTATGTCCACTTGAATATGTTTTTAAAAAAAGGGTTTGGTCATCATTTTTTTAATGTATGAATGCATGATGCAATTTGAAAAAGAGTTTGAAAGAAACTTGAGGTTGGATTGAAAAGGGGCATTTGAGTTGAAAAGAGACTTATGACCGCACCTATGAAGGTTGCCTACGTATCTCGTTTCACAAGAATCAGATTAGTCATAGTTCGAACTCAAGGTCCGATTGAAAATAGCCATATTGGGGCCTTTGAAAAGTTTTGAAGACCCATTATGGTCTTGTTTTGAAAAAGAGAATTTGAGAGTTTTTTACTCGAAATTTGGAAATAACTCGAGAGTTTTAATTTGAAATTGGAGTGATTTTGAAATAAAACTTGAAGACTTTTGGAAGTGCTTTTGAAAGAAGATTTAAAATGTTTTGAAATGATTTTGAACATAACTCAAAAGAGTTTTGGAAACTTGATAAGGAATCTGAAAATGGGATCTGAACTTGTGAAAGCTTTTGTTGAACTTGTCTTGAAGAGATTGTTGAAAATAGTTTTTGAAAACCTTAAGAAAGGTATATTGATGTTTCATTGCCTTTGAGAGATTAGCTATTTGAAAGTTAAACTCCTTCAAGGCTATGAGTTTTGAGAAACATTTCAAGAAAAGGAGCTAGAACATTCCCTTATTTGAATATCTGACTTGATCTTGGACAACCCTAAGCATAGAGGGCATATGGTTGTTTTAAGAATGTGATGTTTGTAAACAATTTTTGAAAAATGTTTTTTGAAAAAATGTTTAGGTTTTTAGAACCCTAAAATGAACCATGGAGGTTTCATTTGATATATCACTTTTCTTAGGCAACCTTAACCATAAAAGGGTTAGAATCATCTTAGGGTTGTAAGTTTTTTAAATCATTTTTTAAAGTAGTTTTTTTTTAAGCGGTAAGTGTCTAGCCATTTGAGGTTTAAAACAAGTTTGAGAGAGCTTTTAAAAACATTTTTGAGTGGAGTAGGAGTCTTGAAGCCATCTAAACTTGGTTGGGTAAACTAGGGTTAAGGTAACCTAAAGTTAGGTTGACCTAGGGTTGGACAAACTAAGGTTGAGTTGATCTAAGGTTGGACCACTAGGGTTGGTTGACCTAAGGTTGAACCACTATGGTTAGGTCACCTTAACCCAAGATTTAAGGTTGTATCACATAATCAAAAAGGCTCAAGACCACACAATCGCAAGGTAAACTATAGCAAGGCCCCCGACCAGTGACCTTCCCAAGGATTTCCCTAGGCGTGGACCTAAGGTACTCTTGTTTCAAGCATGCAAGAAGAGGAGTTAGAAGATGAGGATTAAAATATAGAATAGTCCAAGTAGACTAGGAAGGAGAAGCGAAGGAGTGGGAGAGCACAAACTTAAAGTGAAACCTTATCTTGTCTTCAACATTCTTCAATCTTTAATGGAGGCTTTGTCTTGGACTTGAGAGACCTTTAAGAGCTTTGAAGGGTTTGGAAGTGACCTTTAATGGAGCTTGGAGGCTATGGTTAGAGGTGTGTAGGCTAGGGTATGCTAGAGGTCTTGAGTGAGGCAGAGTTTCTTTGTGATTTTTTGGACCTAGAATACGCTGAGGGGTGCAATGTATTTTAGCCTGGTGCCACTCTTAGTGGCGCCACCCCTATATAGAAGTGATCTTTAAGGAATACCCGACCTTAGGCTACAAGGAGAGAGATCTGGATGCCACTTGGAGTGGCTTTAAGCTATTTTTATTTTTTGGCCTGGCTCCACTACAAGTTGCTCTAGGAAGTTCCAGTTTGATTTGCAAAGGTGTCGGGTTATGGGGCCCAACTAGGAAAAGACAGGGATGCTCAAGAAAGTGTCTCGGAGGTCTCCAATTTGATATTAGAGCCGATGTGGTTGAAAGGGACAACCGGCTCACTAGGGGCAAAATAGTTATTTTAACCAGGATGCACCGAGACTGGTCTAGAGTTGACTAGAATGGGATTTAAAGATTAGAGACACTTAGGAAAATGTCCTGAGGTTACCAGTTTGATACCCAAAGCTGGTGCGGTTAAAAGGGGTGATTGGCCCACTAAAGGCAAAATTGTCATTTTATCTAGTATTCACCAGAACTAGTCTAGAGTTGACTTGAATGGAATTCTGAGCATACCGGACTGTTTGGGGACAGCCTTGGAAGGGTGGCCTTAGCACTTTGAGAACTTAGGTACTTTCTCAAAAAGGGTGTCAGGTGGGGCCCACTAGGAGCGATATGGTCATTTTTCATAGACATGGGCTTGCAGATGTTGGTGTTGACTAGTCTAGATTTGATATGGACTTTTCATCTTGATTGCTTGGAGATGTGCCGATAGGGACTTATCGTTCTGCGGAGTTTGTACTTTCTCAGTGAATGTGCCATCCTGAAATTTGGTTAAGTGGACTACCATCTTTTAGGGATTTTGCACTTTTTTGAAAGACATATGTAAGCACCCCATTTTTGCCCGCTCGAGAATTTCTGGCCTGATCGGACTTAAATTCAAACCGACATAGACACATTTAAGTTCAAACCGGCTTTCCAGACTCAATCTAAAAAATCAACCGCTTCGCGGGCCCGCTAGGCGTAATAGAGGCAAAATAACCAAAATACCCTTGATGCATAGCTCAGTTCAATTCCAGTTGGTACATCTTCATAAAGACGGTAAGTCTGTATTTTAACCTCCATTTCAGTTCCAATTCCAATCCAAATCAGTTAAACTCAATCAGTTAAACTCAATCCAGCACGTCTTTCAAGAAAGTTGATCTCTTAGACGATAAGTCCATCCAGTACGACATGTTTACCGAGAAAGCACAAAACCCCTCAGAACGATAAGTCCCTTCACACCCATCGACCGAGATGCAACCCAAGTCCCCTAGATGATAGAGTGGTTCACTTCTAGTGCTTGTTAGTCTGCCAACATAGAATGTCCGCTATTCGGCACGTTAATCAAGAAAGTACTGAAGGCCCCAAGGCGATAAGACTATCCAGCAGCCTCTCGAGATCAGGCCACCTCCAAAGTGAACGCGCACCATCGGAATAATGGAAACACTTACAAACATTGCAACCATTAGAGTGACATAAATACTCACAAACAGGTTGACATCGGGAATGCCAATAATATGTCACGGGACTGAACACGTCTCTTGACCGTGACATGTTTATCGGAGGACAAGATACCTTTAGAAACTAACTCGTTACACACCGTCAAAGTGAAGAAAATAGTCAAAACCCATGTCAACACTAGTGCCTGCTAGCCCATTTCGGTAAAAATGACCAAACTACCCTTTGGACCCTACTGGCACACTTCTCGAGAAAGTATCTAAACCTCAGAGCGGTAAGTCCATAATTATGCTTCAAAAGTGCAATTATAAGTCCTTAATTAGTGCTTTGTTAGCATTAGTTTATGATTATATATGTCTTTTTAGTTATGTTTTGATATTAATTAAGTTTGTTATGCTTTATGTAGGTTTTGAGCTTAAATGGAACGATTTTGGATGCAATTCAATCATAGGTTTCAAGAGGTTGCTGTCAAGATACAAGCTACTAAAGCACGCAGAGCTGGAACTTTAGAAGCTCATATCTCTCAAACCAGAAAGGCTATTAGGGCCTATAATATGTCGATTTTATATAATATTTTGAGATCTACAACTTTCATAAGATGACCTAGCCTGTCTGAGCACTCAGTGGGACCCGTTTGTACACTTGACGATGGGATTTGTAGATTAACTCACTTTTCAATTGTAGATAGGAAAGGAAGAAGTAGAATAGATTAAGGTTTTGTATTTTCTGGAGGAAGAGAATAACTCAATGGTTTTTGTGGAGGAAGAAACATCCAACCTTTGGAGGCTACGAATCTTTTCATCTTCCAAGGGAGAATCTTTTAATCTTTAGTCTTTATCTTTAGTTTTTCTTCTTGTTCTTATTGTGAATTCAAGATTATATTTTTTTAATGCAATATTTTCTTTCTTTAATTATTACTTTAGTTCTTGCAATCTTTATAATGTATTTTAGTAGCTAAATAAGTTCTTGGTATAAGTTAAGAAAGTAACTAGGTTGCAGGTAGAGATTCAAGATAGTTATTTATTTTTCAATATTTCAAGGTCTTCGATCAAGATTCATTTTCTTGCCCAAGAATATATTCGAAAACAATATTCTTGATCATATCTAACATGTATGTATTGACTAATTTGCAAGCAAGGATATGTATACCTACAATTTCTGATAACGATATTGATTATAACTGTATACATATTCTTATTAAGAGTACTTTAAAAATCTAATGTTCTTGATTAAGCTTCAAACATACCTTGTAGACAGGTTTATAAACTGGGATAGGTATGAATGGAACCCTAGTATGAACAGTAGTAAATAATTGAATATCAACTCCAAGAGAGTGATCGAATCTTGAGTTTCTTTAATTAAAACTATCTTGGGAACCTACCTGTAGGCCTATTACTGGATCAAACCTTGCCAAGACCTTTTTGTATTATTTGAATATATCCCTAAAATTAGTTTAATTTTATTGTTTGATATATTAGATTAACCATCTTCAATACTTGATTTTTGTTTTCTTTTTGGAAGCTTTCCTACAATTTCAATTGATTCTGAGCTCGTTATTCTTTTGTTCTGATTGTAGGCTTTGCCAGACTGAGTTTATTCTTGTGTTTCCTGTGGATCGACCTTGAACTTACCGAGATATTATTACTGCATCACAACCGCACACTAGCGGATATAAATTGCATTATTTAGGAACGATAGGTTTTTGGTACTGTTACTAGGGACATTACAAAGCAAATGAGCTCAGGTAAGAAAAACAAACAGGGCAAAAATAAAAATATATATATATAGAATAAAAACAAAACAAATGAACTCGAGAGGAATTGATTTCGGCAAAAACAGCTTCACCATCAAACTGCAACCACGAGGAAATTCAATCGCTCAATTAGGTAACCTCGTTTCATCCCTACTATCTGTGAGCATATTAGATTTTCTTTTCTTTATTTTACAAGTTTCTTTTAGATAAATTATTTTTTTTAGAGGGGTTTAGGGTTTAATTGCAAATTGGTGGTTATTTTATGTGGAGATTGCTGGTTCGGTTGAAAATCTAAATTGAATATTGTTTATTTCTACTTCACTGTTGTGGCAGATTGGTGCATTTATGTGTATTGTATTGCATGTCAATTTGGCAGAGGGATAGTTCAGGTAAATTTTTTAAAGCAACCCCACCTGTTTACGCCACTAGATCTAGAATTCTTCCCGATACTACACTAATACCTATAGGCTTTGACATGACCCACTTACTAGGTAATGATGAGAATAGGGATGGAGGTAATAACGTACAACCCCCACAACCCCAAGTACTTGTATCACCATAGAGAACTATGAAAGATTATCTAAACCCACAAAGACAAACTCCAAACTCTTGCATTATATTACCTCCTGACCAAAATGTATTCCATTTTAAGTCAGGTATCATGCAACTAATCAGACATTTTCATGGGATGGATTCTACAAATTCATATACCCATCTTAAAGCGTTTGAAGAGGTCTATAACATGTGTTTTGATAATACCTACTTTGTCGAGACCATCTGTCTCAAATTGTTTCCATTCTCGTTAAAGGATAAAGCTAAAATTTGGCTAAATTCTTTAAGGTCAAGGTCTATTCCATCATGGGATGTCCTTCAAGCTGAGTTTCTAAAAAAGTTCTTTCTTGAGCATCGCATAGAGGCTATTCGTCCCCAAATTTCACAGTTCACTCCTTTTGATAATGAAACATTTTACCATAGTTGGGAGAGATATAAGAACTTTTGAATTCGTGTCCGCATCATGGACAAGACCCATGTAGGTTAGTTAGTACTTTCTTTTCCACCTTGACTCCCGAACTCAAAAGGTTTATGGAAATAATGTGCAACGGTTCTTACTATGATAAATCTCTAGAAGAAGCTTATGACTTCTTTGACTTTCTAACTAACAACGTGAGAGATTGGGACACCACAAGAACTAAAAATCTTGAGATTAGAAACAACTTAAGGATAGGTACCATGTACCCGTTAAGGCATTTAGATGACGATAATTCAAAGATAGCCACGTTGGCTAAGCAATTAGAGGCCTTAGAAATGAAAATATTACAGCAGTTGAGGGTGAAACCCAAGTTAATTGTAGTGTCTGTGATAGTAATGAGCATAGGACAGATCTCTGTCCCATAATTCTAACCTTTAGGGAAGTGTTACATGGTTAAGTAAATGCCATTGCTTCTTATAGTAAACCAACACAGGCCCCACAAGGAGAAGGAAACCCACATGCACCTATGTATAACCTAAGGTGGAGGAATCATCCTAACTTTAGTTGGAGGAATGATAGTAACTCAGCACCCCAATAATACCAACAACTGCAGCAATTTAATGGCACTTTTAATCAATACCAAGCATAAGGTCAACAATTTCCAACACCAACACCAACACCAACACCAACACCAACACCAAACATGTATAGACCACCTCTTATGAGAGTTGTAGAAGATCTTTTGACCCAATTCATTCAGGTACAGCAAGCAACTAATGCTAGACTTGATAAATCCATCAAAGAGTTAAAGACTTTGTTTGCGCAATCATTGACCAAAGAGAAAGGTGCATTCCCTGCACAACCATTGCCTAACCCTAATAGGCAAGCTCATAGTGTAGAGATAAATCCAAATCCACTGAATTATGAGCAAGTTCAAGCAATAACTACCCTAAGGAGCGAAAAATCTATAGATAAAACTATTCCTAGTAAAGAGTCTACACCTAGGGAGGACACAAGCAAAAGAGTAGAAAAAACATTAGAAAAAGATAGAGAAAATCTTAAAGAGGTAGTGGAGGAGTTAAGAAAGAAGCCTAGGGAAAATGAGTCTAAGGATAAATTAGCAGACATTGACGTAGAGGATTTGTCACGTGTTCCATTTCCTCATAGATTAGCCAAACCGAAGCAAGAATTAATAAATTCTGAAATCTTTAAGGTATTCAAGTAAGTGAAAATCAATATTCCATTCCTAGATGCCATGAAGCAGATCCCTTCATATGCAAAGTTTTTAAAGGACTTGTGCACCATTAAGAGACGACTTACTATGAAAAAAGCCTATTTTCTGAACCAAGAAGCTAGAGAGGTGCTACAAGTAAATCTTCCACCAAAATATAAGGACCCGGGGAGTCTGACCATTCCATGTATAATTGGAGATCATAGGGTTGATAATGCATTGTTGGACCTAGGATCCAGTGTGAACCTGCTACCTTATTCTATTTACCAACAGTTAGGGTTAGGAGAGTTGAAACCAATCAGAATCACCCTACAGTTAGCTAATCATTCGGTTAAGATTCCTAAGGGCATGGTAGAAGATGTGCTTATCCAAGTGGATAAATTCTACTTCCTAGTTGATTTTGTAGTGTTAGACATTGTGGAAAACACATGTGATCATTCTCCAATCTCTGTCATTCTAGGTCATCCCTTCCTAGCAACATCCAATGCTGTTATTTGTTGTAGGGGCGAGGAGTTGAACTTATCTTTTAGAAACATGACTGTAGATATGAATATCTTCCATACGAGTAAGAAACCAGGAGAGTGTGAAGACATCAGGGAGGTTAGTATGATAGACATTCTAGTATAAGAACATTTTAATAGAGAATTCCTGACAGCACCACTTAAGAGAGCCCTAATACTGAATGAAAAAATAGAGCGTTTAGAAGAAATAGTGATAAACGAGGAAGCAACAAAGTGCATTCCTGCTATGGTTGTGAGTCATTGGACCTAATGTGTTGAGCCATTAGAGCTCAGTGCTCATAAATCTAAACCATTAGAAGTGGAAGCTCCTATTCCAGAGTGAAAGCGATTGCCATCTACTCTTAAATATATAATTTTAGGTGATGGTGAATCTTACCCAATAGTAATATCTTCTAGCCTGTCTTAAGGGCAAGAGGATAGGTTGAAACAAGTGCTATTAAAGCATTGCAAAGCCATAGGGTGGTCAATTGCTGATTTACATGGTATTAGCCCATTAGTTTGCACACATTGCATATACTTAAAGGAAGAGGCTAAACCGGTTCACCAAATGTAAAGGCTATTGAATCCTAATATGAAAAAAGTAGTTAGAGGAGAAGTGTTGAAACTTCTCAATGCGGGTATTATTTACTAATAGCAGACTCTAGGTGGGTGAGCCTTACTTAAGTGGTCCCTAAAAGTCCGAAGTAACAGTGGTGAAAAATGATAAAGACAAATTAGTGCCCACTAGGATCCAGATAGGATGGTGAATGTGCATCAACTATAGACGTCTCAATGTTGTCACCACCAAAGACCATTTTTCATTACTATTTCTTGATCAAGTCATAGAGCGGGTGTCGGGTAAAGCTTATTATTATTTTTTGGATGGGTACTCAGGCTATAATCAAATTGAAATAGCCCCAAAAGATCAAGATACAATTACCTTTACTAGTCCTTTTGGAACATATGCTTATAGAAGAATGCCTTTCGGCCTATGCAATACACCGGCCACTTTTCAAAAATACATGATGAGTTTATTTAGTGACATGGTAGAAAGGATCTTGGAAGTCTTTATGGATGCTTTTTCTATCTATGAGAATACCTATGAGCAATGCCTAGAGAATTTGAAAAAAGTTTTACAAAAATGTAAGGAAACCAATTTGGTCTTTAATTGGGAGAAGTGTCACTTTATGGTGACACAAGGGATAATGTTAGGATACATAATTTCAAATAAGGGGATAAAATTTGACAAATCTAAGCTTTACCTTATTCAGAACCTTCCACCTCGTACAAATGTTAAAGATGTCTGTTCATTTTTAGGGCACGCCGGGTTTCATCAGTGATTTATTTTAGGTTTTAGTGCTATTTCTAGTCCTATGTGCCACTTGTTATCCACGGATGTTCCATTTGAATGGACATCCCATTGCCAATAAGCTTTTGATAAGCTAAAAGGGTTCTTGACCACTGCACCCATCATGCAAGCACTAGATTGGTCTTTACCTTTCAAATTCATATGTGACATGAGTGACTTCGCTATAGGGGTGGTGCTTGGTCAAAGAAAGGACAAGAAACCATATGCCATCTATTATGCTAGCAAAACTTTAAATGATGTACAAATGAACTACACTACCGTCGAGAAGGAGCTTCTTGCTGTGGTCTTTGCCCTTGATAAGTTTAGATCCTACTTAGTCGGCTCACTTGTCACAGTTTATACTAATCACACCGCACTTAAGTACTTGTTTACCAAGCTAAATGCTAATTCACGGCTCATTCATTGGATTATACTCCTTCAAGAGTTTCATATAGAAATTCGGGACAAAAAAGGGGTAGAAAACGTGGTAGCCGATCATTTGTCTCGCCTTCTTGTAGATGGCCGAGACCAAGACATAACTCTCATTTCTGAATATTTTCCTGATGAACAACTTTTTGCTATCCAGTCTGTTATTTATACTAGTACCCCTTGGTTTGCAGATATAGCTAATTGCTTGGCCTCAGGTAAGATTTCATCTTAATAGTCATCCAATGATAGAAAGAAATTTTTTTCAAAATGTGAGAGTTTTCATATGGGATGACCCATACCTTTACAAGTATTGCTCTGATCAGGTGATTCATCATGTGTACCAGACAATGAATTTCAATCCATAATTAGTTTTTGTCATTCATATGCTTGTGGTGGGCATTTCTCCACTAAGAAAATCATTGCTAAAGTCCTCTATGTGGAGTTTATTAGCCTACCATATTTAGAGATGTCCATACATTTTGTATTGCTTATGATAGATGTCAAAGACTAGGTACTCTTAGTAAAAGAAATCTGATGCCCTTAAATCCCATAATTGTCATAGAAATATTTGATTGTTGAGACATCGATTTTATGGGCCCTTTCCTAGTTCTTTTGGGCATCTATTCATTTTAGTGGGTATTGATTATGTGTCTAAGTGGGTAGAGACAGTAGCATCCCAGACAAATGATCACCCAGTGGTGATTAAAGTTTTAAAAGAAAACATATTTTTGAGGTTTGAGATGCCGCGTGCTATCATAAGTGATGGTGGCACCCACTTCTATAATAGACCCGTTGGGTTCTTAATGTGTAGATATGGAGTGCTACACAAAGTCGAAACGCCCTACCACCCACAAACCAGTGGCCAAGTTGAACTTGCCAATAGGGAAATTAGGTACATCTTAGAAAAAATTGTGAACCCCAACTGCAAGGATTGGTCCTTAAGGTTGGTGGATGCACTTTGGGCATATCGGACTGCATACAAAACACAGTTAGGCATGTCACCCTATACGCTCGTTTATGCAAAACTTGTCATTTACCCATTGAGGTTCAACATAAAGCCTACTGGGCCATTAGATAAATGAATGCAAACCCTGATGATGCTGGACACCATCGAAAACTTTAACTCTCGGAGTTTGACGAAATACATAATGATGCGTATGAAAATGTGCAAATCTCAAAATCTAAGATGAAAGTTCTTCACGACCAACATATTTCTCAAAAATCTTTTGAAATTAGTCAAAAGGTCCTTCTGTACAACACCCAGTTATATTTATTTCCAGGAAAGTTGCATAGCAAATAGTCAGGACCTTATATAGTGAAGACAGTCTAAGAGAATGGGGCTATCGAAATTCGAAACCTCATGAATAACAATCAATTCACAGTCAATGGTCATTGTCTAAAACATTATGTTGAAAATTTTTTGGCAGAAATAGAGACATTAAGTCTCGAAGATCCACCTCTATTAGAGTAACATTCAACTGGTAATTCTGTATAGTAGTTTTATTTTATTTTTTTAGGATCTCTAGTGTCTAGTGTGCCCTTCATCACTTAAATTTGTGTCTATCGTTTTTTCTCTTTCTCCCATTGAGGCCAATATGCATACTAAGTTTTTGGGGGTGGGGGGGGGGGGAAGGGAGGGAGAACAATCTGGTGATGAATTGTATACTACTCTTTCTTGCACAAAAAAAAAGGCCGTCCGGACGCCTTTCTTTATTTCGAATTCTTTTAACAGTCCAGAAAACAGGCCACTGGTCGTCCAGACGCCCCTCGGGGCCCGTCCAGACGGAATTTCACACTTAGAAAATTTTTTGAATCGGTTTGTGCAAGACTACTGGCCTTCCGGACACCTCCCAAGACTTAGAAAAAAATTTGGATTCGATTGTGCATGGTTATTGGTGGTCTGGACGCCCTTCGTGCCTTAGAAAAGATTTTAAATCGGTTTAGACGAGCTCACTAGTTGTCTGAACGCCCCGTCTGGACGCCTTCTGACCATGCGAATGCCCTTATGGGACTGTCCGAATGCTTGCTTCTCGTCCATAGGCCCTTATGGGACTGTCCGAATGCTTGCTTCTCGTCCATAGGCCCTTATGGGACTATCCGGATGCTATATTTTAAGTTGAACGACACCGTTTTGGACCCCTGTTCGGACGCCCTCTAGGGGTCGTTCGGACGCCCCTCCATATTTATAGAAAGGGTTATTTCCTTTGTTTTGTCTCAATCACACACCCAAAAGTTTTTGTTTTATAGAAAGAGAGAGTGTGTGTGTGTCTAGAAGAGGCGACGAAGTCCTACCAGTTTGAAAAGTTGTGCCCCTTCAATTTTTTGCCTTTTCATCTTCTAAGGTAACAAACGCAATCTTTCACTTCCCTTTTCAAATCGTTTCGTTCCTATTTATGCTTTACTAGGATTGAGACTGTTGCTATAATTGTGATTGTGTGGTAGTGTTTATTGCGATTCATTTTGTGAAGTTGTATTGATGGCACCAAAAGAGAGTAAGAAATCTGCTAAAAAGTCTACAACAATAATACCCTTTGAACCCAACTACTCTTCGGACTATGACTCCGAAATTTTTGCTAGTCACCAGGCCTATTTAGACTTCAGGAAAACTTGGGTGAGCAAAGCGGCAGCCGTTGAGCGAAAAATAGAGATATGGAATTTTGGGCGTGCGTTTGCCTTAAAAGCTGCGTTCGAAAGGCGGGGATGGAATGACCTAGCCGCCTATAGGGGAGAATATATATTAACCCTTTGTGCGTACTTATGACTAATATCTTAGTGGCTGACAAAACTGAGGGTCAAGAGAGGTTGGTTACTTAGGTAAGAGAGAGATATATAGTGATTACCCCGGCCACTTTCTGTTGCCATTATAGGCTTAGGCGTGAGCCTAATGCCGAGTTTTGCCATGGGATTAGGACGCCGAGCCTCACTGAGATGGCACAGGAGATTTTAATTGATGATTAGCCTTGGGTTGAGGGGAAGACCCAGTGTGAGAAAAAGTTTTTGAAAATGATGTACCTTCTATTGTTCCTATTCTCATGCCATAGTCTGTTACCCCAAGCCCACTATTCCCAAATCAGCCTACCTCGTGCCTAGTTAATGTGGATCATTGGAACCCAAAAGACTAGAGACTTGCCTAGGTACATGTTCCTCCAGTTATATCATGATGCCACCAACATAACTTGAGGGGATAGCATTCCATTCGTGTGTATGCTTGCTTCCCTAATCCTTGAGTCT
Organism: Euryodendron excelsum; assembly: GCA_033060915.1. NCBI lineage: Eukaryota > Viridiplantae > Streptophyta > Magnoliopsida > Ericales > Pentaphylacaceae > Euryodendron > Euryodendron excelsum. The sequence continues at coordinate 30,276,834 of CM065395.1, forward strand.
GGAGTCAACCCACATTCGTTCTTTTCAAGAAAGTCTTCCATGGGTGCTATCAATATGACTTCCATCAACAAGTCAGAAGCATAGTATAGGAGCCACAAGAAGAAAATGGCCAAGGAGATGAAGAAATGGGGAAGGAGGAACATCGGCTGAGAGAAGTGGCCGAGTTGGGCAGCCTTCTTTGGACAAGGTGATAGAAATGTTGGAGTTACAAGCACTGATGCAGTAACACCACACTCAACTTTTGGAGGCCCACACCAACACTTTTGGGACTTTTCAGACAGAGGTCTATGGCAGGTTTGATAGAATTGACAAGGAACAGAAGCGGCATGGCTAGGCGATTGAGGAGTTGTAGAGAGAGATATCTCATTCAGTTTGGGATCCATCCACTGATATGTAGTGGATAGTAGTTGTTAGAGTTTAGATCATTCGCATTCATGATTATTGTATAATTGGTCTAAAACTCTTGGTTTTTTTATTTTTATGCTGTGTGTGTTGATGAATATAGATTGTGCATCACGCTGTGCCGGTCTAAAACTCTATCTTAGTAGAACTATTTGTATGTTTTTTTCTTTAAATTTATGTTAGTTTAATGGAGTAATGTTTATCTTAATTTATGTTATGCCATTTATTTTCTTTAATTTATTTTGTTTTATTTATTGTTGTGAGTTTCTCTTAAGAGCAAGACAAATAAAGCAATTTTAATAATCATGTCACTCAAAGGGAGTATGAACAGATCGCAACAAGAAATCAAACGGTTTGCTAACTCCCGAGAGAGCGATATATACATGAACTCATTTTAGGGCCGGCAGGTGTTAGTTGAGCGTCGAGTGCAGCTTTCAAATTTTTCTAATAAATTTTTAAAATCTATATTCATACAACGGGGTTGGCTTCGGATGTTAAAGAGAGAAGGTTCGGTGAATGTTGACATGGTGCGAGAATTTTATGCTTATTCGAGTGTGTTTGAGACACCCGAGCTCTTCATTCAATCCAAAGAAAGGAGGCACGCGATTATTATTGCGGCGGATGATGTTTGTGAACTTCTGACTTTGCCATGGGTTCTGAGGCTGGATTTTGCGTTGTTTGCAGGAAAGTCACCCCCTATTGATGTGCTTTGTGCTGAATTACAGAAAATACCAACAGTGGGTCATCATTCTATCATACCCGTGTCATCTTTAAAAAGGGAGTACATGCTGTTGAATTTGATCATTTTCTTAAATATTATACCTGAAGTGGATTCGGGTGTTTTAGTGGATCACTATAAATGTTTTTGGATTTATATTATTGGTAAAGGGTATACTATTGATCTGCCTACTCTGATGCTAACTGTTATGGGGGAAGCACGCTATTCATCTGGCGGGTTACCCTATGGTTTGTTCATTACTTAGCTTTTGGAGCAGATTATAGTGTCCACATTACCCTCGGACATCATTAAGCATTCGGGTCATCCTTTATCCGGTTTGGATGCCTTGAGTACCCGAGCACCTCTGTCGCGCCCAGATTTTTCGCACTCGAGGAATACTCACCCAAGCGGGAAAAACACTGTACTCTCTCGTTAGAACTCACCCTCCTAGAAGAATGAGTGCGACTAGGTTTGAATTGAAAAATTGGTTTGAATAATGGGCTTTTGAAAAAGATTTGGAGTCGCCACCTAACTTGATTAAGGTGAGTTAGGTCACCTAAAAACTAAGCATAGTTCGAAAACTACACTTAGGGTTTTTGAAAAACGACTTGAAAATATCTCCTCAAGAGAGGGTTTTTTAGGAAAACGGGTTGTTTGGCAACCTTTGGAAAACATTTAGCCCTTTTTAGAAAAATGACTCCTTTTTGGTCTTTGAAATCAGTGATCCTAAGTTCGGAGGTTGGTTACGTGTAGGGAAGACGCACTAAGCTATCACCCTACCCCGCCCTTTCGGTACCTACATGTCAATCTACCCTAGATTCACGTATGAGAGTCTTTAACTAACTAATGGTTCAACCCTATTCACTTTGAAAAACAATGTTTGAAAACTAATTTAGCATGATGCATGATATGCAAGTGCAAGATGAAAGAATTGGAAAATAGAAATTGATTTGAAAAGAAATTGATTTGATTTGAAAATAGATTTGAAAAGATGGAATTGAAATTGGAAACTTTGAAAACTTGGAAATAGGAATTTGAAAATGGAAAGTTTGAAAGTAGATGGGAATTTGAGATTTGAAAAGATTTTGAAAACCGCACCCATGAGGGTGGAATTGAAAGTTTGAAAAGTATTGTGACCTCACCTATGAAGGTTGCTTACGTATCCCTTTGGGGGAATCAGGTCAGTCGTAGTTCGGACAAGAGTCCGATTGAAAATAGATTGATTTGAAGAGAGAGATTGGATTGGAAGAAAGAGATTGAATTGAAAATTGGATTTGATTTGAGATTAGAAAAGGAGATTGGAAATTGAAATTGGAAAGATCGATTTTGGAAAGAATTGGTTTTGGGAAGAAGGAGGTTTAGGAAACCTAGACTTAGGAAAGGTAGGAAACCTAGGAAAGACTTGAGATTAAGAAAGATTAGATTAGAATGTTGATTTTGAAAGATTTTGAAAGATTTGGAAACTTGGAATTTAGGAAAAATTTAGATTAGGAAAATTTCGAATTAGGAAAGTGTCATTTTTGGAAAGTTCAAAATTAGGAAAGTTTTAGGTTTAGGAAAGTTTTAGGTTTAAGAAAGTTTCAACTTAGGAAAGTGTTGTTTTAGGAAAGGTTTTGAAATTAGGAAGTTTTGAAAGTTGGAAAGTTTTGAATTTAGAAAGTTTTTTAACTTAGGAAAGTCTTGAAAGTAGGAAAGTTTCATTTTAGGAAATGTTTGAATTAAGAAAAGTTTCAACTTAAGAAAGTCTTGAATTAAGAAAGTTTTGAATTTAGAAAAGTTTTAGATTTGGAAAGATTTGAAGTTTAAGAAAGTTTAGAATTTAGAAAGTTTTGAATTTGGAAAGTTTAAGATTTAGAAAGTTTTAGGGTTTTAGGAAATCTTGAAATTAGGAAAGGTTTGAGTTTAGGAAGAGTTTGAAAACTTGAATTTGGAGGGTCAAGATTTGGAAAGGGGGGTTGAGTTAGGAAAGATTTGAAAGTTGAGTTTTAAAGTTTAGGAAAGATTTTTATGTTCAAGTTTTGGAAACTTAAGATTTAGGAAAGTGAAAGTTTAGGAAGGATTTGAATTAGGAAAGAGTTGGATTTTGAAATTTAAGGAAAGGTTTAAAGTTTGGGTTTAGGAAACTTATGGTTTAGGAAGGAATTGAATTAAGAAAGGTTTGGATTAGGAAGGGATTGGATTTGGTTTCTAAAAGAGAAGGTTTGTTTTGTTTCCAAAAACGGAGGATTGGATTTGGTTTCCTAAAGGGAAGATAGGATTTGGCAAGGATTTGGAAAGGGAGATTCTGGAAACCCTAGATTATAGTTTTGACGTAGAAAAGAGGTTTTGGAAACATGTATAGTTTTGATGTAGAAAACAAGAGATTTTGGAAACCTAGGTTTGGGGCTAAGTTCGAAAATCATGTTTTTGGGAAGAAAATTAGGGTTTCCTAATTGTGAGTTCTAGGGCTTGACTTGGGCTCTAAGAAAAGAGTTTTTGGAAAGTGCGTTTTGGAAACGAAGGTTTTCTAGAAGTGAATCCTAGGGAGGAACTTTTGAAAAGTGTGTTTGAAGAGGGAGTTTTTGGAAAAAGATTTAAAAGAGGACGAGTTTTGGAAAGTGCGTTTTTAGAAACGTAGATTTTGGAAAGAAGATCCTAAAGGAGAGTTTCTAGAAGAAAAATTTTGGGAACAGGGTTTTTGGAAAGAGTTGTGGGGAGCGTTTTTAGAAAGTGGATTTTGAAGAAAAGATTTTGGAGAGGAGTTGAAAAGAAGAGTTTTGAAACACAGATTTGGAGAAGGGAATTTTTGAAAACAATTTTGAAGAGGGGAGTTTTAGGAAAGTATGTTGAAAAAGAGATTTTTAGGAAGAGATTTTTAAAGAGAGTTTTTAGAAGGTGTAAAAACATCTCACTTTCCTAAAGCAATTCTAACCATAAGAAGGCTAGAACCACTTTAGGAAAGCGGTTTTGAAAACAACAAGATTTGAAAAATATAGACCAAAAGGTCACTTTTAATATAACACTTTCCTAAAGTAACCCTAGCCATGGAAAGGCTAGAATCACCCTAGAATTGTGGTTTTGAAAACAAGTTTTTGAAAAAGAGATTTTGATGCAATTTTGAAAACAAGTTTGAAAACGATTTTTGAAAACAACTTTTTGAAAACGAATTTTGGAAGATGCAAGACTATGATATGCACAATGCAATTTGGGGTCGTGAACATATAAGGTTAAGGCTTCACCACATAATCAAGGGGGCCGGACCCACGTGGTCTTTGGTTAGACTAGAAGAAAGCCCCCGACACGGTGACTCTCCAATAGTCCAATCCTACATATGGACCGAGAATCCCCTTGTTTCAAGCATGCAAAGAAAGGGCGGGAAAGAGATGGGGGATTAAAATAGAGAAAACCCAAGTGGGTTAGGAGAGAGAAGAGAGAGGGGGGAATGCAGAAATTTAAATAGGGAGCCTACCTTGTATCTTGTTATTTGCGCGCCGTGCGGTCTTCAATCTTCGGTCTTCGTCTTGATCTTCTCCTTCAGTCTTCAAGGGTTGTCTTCAAGCTTTAGATGGCAGCTCTTCAAGTCTTCGAAGGGTGGTTGAAGGCTAGTGTATGAGTGTATGGGGGAGTGTATGAGTGTATAGGAGGCTAGGGTTTGGAAAACCTAAGGAGGCTAGGGTTTAGGAGATGCTCGAGCTTTGTATATCGAAATATAGGATTCTTAGGTTAAGTTTGCAGACCCTTTTCACGTTGAACGAGGCTCTATATTTATAGAGGGAAGACAAACCTGGCGCCTGTTGTAGTGGCGCCAGGCCAAATTCTACACTAGCGCCACTAGGAGTGGCGCCAGGCCATTTTTTGGCTTGGCGCCACTAGTAGTGGCGCCAGCCAATTAGGAAAGATTTAAGGTCGGCAAGCAACGTATCTTTGACTAGATTTGGGCGCCTGTACTAGTGACTACCATGCAATTTTTAGCCTGGCTTCACTAGGAGTGACTCCAGAAAGTCCGGGAATGATTTAGAGGAGCTGGGAATGACCCGGAAGGCCGGAAAGGAGCAGGAACACTTAAAATAGTGTCCTGGAGATATTTGACTTGAAAAATGAAGATTGGATGTGTCGGAAAGGTCGACCGAGCCTTTAGGGGCAAAACGGTCAATCGGACTAAGAAACTGCCGGGGCGAACTCGGATTGTCCCGAAAAAAGATTTGGGATCTGGAAACATTATTTAGAATGTTCCCAGAGGTTGCCAGTTTGATTCCCAGAGCTGGCGTGGTCGGAAAAGGAGACCGGCCCACTAGGGGCAAAGCGGTCATTTTGTACTGGGTTTGTCGGAATTGACTCGGAATGGTCCGGAAAGGTAAAAGAAGGTTGAGAATACTATAAAAAGTGTTCTCGGGACATTACCGGTTTGATACTCAAAGCCGGTATGGTCGAAGAAGGAGACCGGCCCTCTAGGGGCAAAACGGTCATTTTATACCAGGTTGGCCGGAACTGACTCGGAATGATCTGGAAAGAGAAGGGGAGGTTGAGAACACTATAAAAAGTATTCTCAAGAGGTTACTGGTTTGATACCCAGAGCCGGTGTGGTTCTCGGGGCATTCGGATGCCTAGGGGCAAAATAGTCATCTTGACCGAAAAGTCTCGGAAAAGGTCCTAAGGGTAGTCTGGTCATTTTTCACCGAAGTGAGATAACTGACACTGGTGTTGACCTGGGTTTTGAGTGTTTCCGCCACTCTCACGGTGTGAGTATTTCCGCTACTCGGACGGGTTCAGTGATTTGTGAGTATTTCCGCTACTCGAACGGGATTGATGATTTGTGAGTATTTCCGCTACTCGGACGGGGTTGATGATTTGGGAGTATTTCCGCTACTCGGATGGGGTTAAGTATTTCCGCTACTCGGATGGGGTTGAGTATTTCCGCTACTCTAACGGCTTTGTGAGTATTTCCGCTACTCTAACGGTTCTGTGAGTACTTCCGCTACTCTAACGGTTCTGTGAGTATTTTCGCTACTCTAACGGTTCAGTGAGTATTTCCGCTACTCTAACGGTTCAGTGAGTATTTCCGCTACTCTAACGGTTTTGTGAGTAGTTTTGCTACTCGGACTGTCTTGAGGAATAAACTGTCTCGAGAGAGGGATTAGAAAGGGGTCTTACCGTCTCCGAAGAGACGTGCTTGGATTGGAACCGTCTCGAGGAATAAACTGTCTTGAGAGAGGGATTGGAAAGGGGTCTTACCGTCTCTGAAGAGACGTGCCTGGGTTTTGAGTGTTTCCGCCACTCTAACGGTTTTGTGAGTATTTCCGCTACTCTAACGGTTTTGTGAGTGTTTCCGCCACTCTAATGGTTTTGTGAGTAGTTTTGCTACTCGGACCGTCTCGAGGAATAAACTGTCTCGAGAGAGGGATTGAAATTGAAATAAGAAAGAACAATGCCCCTAAGGGCATTTTGGTCATTTTGCCTCTATTTGGGCCTAACATGCCCGCGAAGCGATGGAAAGACGGAATTTGGACCTAGAGGATTGGTTTCGATTGGAATATGTCCACAATGACTTGAAAACAAGTCTGGACGGAGTGTAGACTGCCGTGTGGTCAAAAATGGGGTGCTTACAACCTCAGCAGATTGATCTATCCACCTTAGTTTTGCAACAACCACAACTTGCCCATGCCAATCAATTTGCAACTGTTGAGTTCCTACAAAGGCAAATCTTAGAGTTGAAAGGGGAGGTGGACTTGCTGAAAGGTCACGCTTTAGTGGCCTCAACCTCAGGGGCACTAGAGCATTGTCCTATCCATTTGTCCTAGAGTCTTGAGAAAACTTGATTTAGTAGTTGTATAGTTTGTAGTTTTTTTCTTTCTTTTTGAAGGATATTTTGTTTTTTTTTCCTTCTTTTGCTTTATTTCTGTTTTTCTTTCTAAAAAAGAGAAAAAGATAAAAAGAAACTTTGTTATACCTTGCTAACTAGTTACAAGTGTTGCCCACATTGATTCACATTTGGACACCAGAATTGAGTTGGTAAGAGTTTAGTAGCATATGGTTCATCGATCATGGTTGGTATTTTCAACACTTTCATTTAGACTTCTATTGCTTAGTGTCGCGCCCAGATTTTTCGCACTCGAGGAATACTCACCCAAGCGGGAAAAATGCTGCACTCTCTCGTTAGAACTCACCCTCCTAAAAGAATGAGTGCGACTAGGTTTGAATTGAAAATTGGTTTGAATAAAGGGCTTTAGAAAAAGATTCGGAGTCGCCACCTAACTTGATTAAGGTGAGTTAGGTCACCTAAAAACTAAGAATAATCCGAAGACTACACTTAGGGTTTTTGAAAAAACGATTTTGAAAATATCTCCTCAAGAGAGGGTTTTTAAGGAAAACAGGTTGTTTGGCAACCTTTGGAAAACATTTAGCCCTTTTTGAAAAATAACTCCGTTTTGGTCTTTCGAAAACAGTGATTCTAAGTTCGGAGGTTGGTTACGTGTAGGGAAGACGCACTAAGCTATCACCCTACCCTGCCCTTTCGGTACCTACATGTCAATCTACCCTAGATTCACCTATGAGAGTCTTTAACTAACTAATGGTCAATCCTATCCACTTTGAAAAATAATGTTTGAAAACTAACATGATGCATGATATGCAAGTGTAAAAGAAGAGAGAATTGAAAAATAGATTTGAAAAGGGATTGATTTAAAATTGATTTGATTTGAAAATAGATTTGAAGAAATGAAATTGAAATTGAAAAGTTTGAAAATTGAAAGTAGAAATTTTGAAACTGAAATTTGAAATTGAAATTTTGAAAATAGATTGAAATTTGAGATTTGGAAATAGATTTTGAAAACCACACCCATGAGGGTGAAATTGAAAGTTTGAAAAGTGTTGTGACCGCACCTATGAAGGTCGCCTACGTATCCCTTTGGGGGAATCAGGTCAGTCGTAGTTCGGACCGGAGTTCGATTGAAAAGAGATTGATTTGAAGGGAGAAATTGGATTAGAAGAAAGAGGTTGAATTGAAAACTGGATTTGATTTGGGATTAGAAGAGGAGATTGAATTTGAGAAGATTGGACTTGCTTTGGAAAGATTGATTTTGGAAAGACTTGGTTTTAGGAAACCTAGACTTAGGAAAGATAGGAGACCTAGGAAAGACTTGAGATTAAGAAAGATCAGATTGGAATGTTGGATTTGGAAAGATCATGAAAGATTTGAAAACTTGGAATTTAGGAAAAATTTAGATTAGGAAAGTTTCGAATTAGGAAAGTGTCATTTTTGGAAAGTTTGAAATTAGGAAAGTTTTAGGTTTAGGAAAGTTTTGAAATTAGAAAAGTTTCATTTTTGGAAAGTTTTGGAATTAGGAAAGGTTAGAATTAGGAAAGTTTTGAATTAAGAAAGTTTTTGAAAAAGGAAAGGTTTTAAGATTAGGAAAGTTTGGAATTTAAGAAAGTTTGGAAATTGGAAAGTTTTGAAAGTTGGAAAGTTTCGTTTTTAGGGAAGGTTTGAAAAAGGAAAGTTTTCAATTTAAGAAATGTTTGAATTAAGAAAGTTTTAAGTTTAGAAAAGTCTTAGATTTAGAAAGATTTTGAAGTTTTGGAAAGTTTAGAATTTAGAAAGTTTGGAAGTTTAGAAAGATTTAACTTGAGAAAGTTTCAAATTTAGAAAGTTTAAGATTTAGAAAGTTTTAGAACTTTAGAAAATCTTAAGATTAGGAAAGGTTTGAGTTTAGGAAAGATTTGAAAGCTTGGATTTGAAAAAGATTTTGGAAAGGGGTAGAATCAGGGAAGGGTTGAATTAGGAAAGATTGGAAAGTTGAGTTTTAAAGTTTAAGAAAGATTTTTACGTTCAAGTTTTGGAAACTTAAGATTTAGGAAAGTAGAAGTTTAGGAAGGATTTGAATTAGGAAAGAGTTGGATTTTGAAATTTAAGGAAAGGTTTAAAGTTTGGGTTTAGGAAACTTATGGTTTAGGAAGGAATTGAATTAGGAAAGGTTTGGGATTAGGAGGGGATTGGATTTAATTTCCAAAAGAGAAAGGTTGGATTCTGTTTCCAAAAACGGAGGACGGGATCTAGTTTCCTAAACGGGGAGATTTGATTTGGTTTCCTAAAGGGAAGATTGGATTTGGTAAGGATTTGGAAAGGGAGATTCTGGAAACCCTAGATTTGGAAAATTATTGTTTTGACGTAGAAAAGTGGTTTTGGAAAGGTGCATAGTTTGGATGTGAAAACAAGAGATTTTAGAAACCTAGGTTTGAGGCAAAGTTTGAAAACCTTATTTTTGGGAGGAACATCAGGGCTTCCTAATTGTGGGTTCTAGGGTTTGATTTGGGCTCTAAGAAAAGAGTTTTTGGAAAGTGCGTTTTTGGAAACGAATGTTTTCTAGAAGGGAATCCTGGGGAGGAATTTTTGGAGAGTGAACTTGAAGAGGGAGTTTTTGGAAAAAGATTTTAAAGAGAAAGAGTTTTGGAAAGTGTGTTTTTAAAAACGTAGATTTTAGAAGGAAAATCGTAGAGGGAAAATTTCTAGAAGAAAGATTTTGGAAAGAAAGTGTTTAGAAAGATCTTTAGGGAGCGTTTTTAGAAAGTGGATTTTTAGGAGAGAGAGTTTTGGAAAGGAGTTGAAAAAGGGAGTTTTGAAAAATAGATTTTGGAAGGGAGTTTTTGAAAACAATTTTTGAGGAAGAGAGTTTTAGGAAAGTATGTTGGAAAAGAGATTTTTTTAGGAAGAGATTTTTGAAAAGAGAGTTTTTTGGAAAGTATAAAAACATCTCACTTTCCTAAAGCAATTCTAATCATAAGAAGGCTAGAACCACTTTAGGAAAGCGGTTTTGAAAACAACAAGATTTGAAAATATAGACCAAAAGGTCACTTTTAATATAACACTTTCCTAAAGCAACCCTAGCCATGGAAAGGCTAGAATCACCCTAGAATTGTGGTTTTGAAAACAAGTTTTTGAAAAAGAGATTTTGATGCAATTTTGAAAACAAGTTTGAAAACGATTTTTGAAAACAACTTTTTGAAAACGAATTTTGGAAGATGCAAGACTATGATATGCACAATGCAATTTGGGGTCGTGAACATATAAGGTTAAGGCTTTACCACATAATCAAGGGGGCCAGACCCACGTGGTCTCTGGTTAGACTAGAAGAAAGCCCCCGACACGGTGACTCTCCAACAGTCTAATCCTACATATGGACCGAGAGTCCCCTTGTTTCAAGCATGCAAAGAAAGGGTGGGAAAGAGATGGGGGATTAAAATAGAGAAATCCCAAGTGGGTTAGGAGAGAGAAGAGAGAGGGGGGAAGTGCGGAAATTTAAATAGGGAGCCTACCTTGTTTCTTGTTTATTTTGCGCGCCGTGCAGTCTTCGGTCTTCGGTCTTCGGTCTTCGTCTTGATCTTCTTCTTCAGTCTTCAAGGGTTGTCTTCAAGCTTTAGATGGCAGCTCTTCAAGTCTTCGAAGGGTGGTTGAAGGCTAGTGTATGAGTGTATGGGGGAGTGTATGAGTGTATGGGAGGCTAGGGTTTGTGTAGGGTGGCTGGGGTTTGAGAAAACCTAGGGAGGCTAGGGTTTAGAAGATGCTTGAGCTCTGTATATCGAAATATAGGACTTTTAGGTTAAGTTTTCCAGACCCTTTTCACGTTGAACGAGGCTCTGTATTTATAGAAGTTGGACAAGCCTGGCGCCTGTTGCAGTGGCGCTAGGGCAAAATTTACACTGGCGCCACTAGGAGTGGCGCCAAACCATTTTTTGGCTTGGCGCCACTACTAGTGGCGCCAGCCAATTAGAAAATATTTAAGGTCGGCAAGCAACGTATCTTTGACTAGATTTGGGCGCCTGTATTAGTGACTACCATGTAAACTTTAGCCTGGCTTCACTAGGAGTGACTCCAGAAAGTCTGAGAATGATTTGAAGGAGCCGGGGATGACACGGAAGGCCAGAAGGGAGCAGGAACACTTAAAATAGTGTCCTGGAGGTATTTGACTTGAAAAGTGAGGATAAGATGTGTCGGAAAGGTTGACCGAGCCTTTAGGGGCAAAACGGTCAATCGGACCGGAGAACTGCCGGGACAGACTCAGACTGTCCCGGAAAAAGACTTGGGATCTGGAAACATTATTTAGAATGTTTCCAGAGGTTGCCGGTTTGATACCCAGAGCCGGCGTGGTCGGAAAAGGAAACCGGCCCACCAGGGGCAAAATGGTCATTTTGTACCGGGTTCGCCGGAACTGACTCGGAATGGTCCGGAAAGGTAAAGGAAGGTTGAGAACACTATAAAAAGTAATCTCGGATCATTACCGGTTTGATACCCAGAGCCGGTGTGGTTGAAGAAGGAGACCGGCCCTCCAGGGGCAAAACGGTCATTTTGTACCGAGTTGGCCGGAACTGACTCGGAATGATCCAGAAAGAGAAGGGAAGGTTGAGAGCACTATAAAAAGTAATCTCAGAGGGTTACCGGTTTGATACCCAGAGTCGGTGTGGTTCCCGGGGCATCCGGATGCCTAGGAGCAAAATGGTCATCTTGACCGGAAAGTCTCGAAAAAGGTCCTAAGGGTAATTTGGTCATTTTTCACCGAAGTGGGCTAACAGCCACTGGTGTTGACCTAGGTTTTGAGTGTTTCCGCCACTCTAACGGTGTGAGTATTTCCGCTACTTGGACGGGGTTGATGATTTGTGAGTATTTCCGCTACTCGGACGGGGTTGATGATTTGTGAGTATTTCCGTTACTCTAACGGTTCTGTGAGTATTTCCGCTACTCTAACGGTTCAGTGAGTATTTTCGCTACTCTAATGGTTTTGTGAGTATTTTCGCTACTCTAACGGTTTTGTGAGTAGTTTTGCTACTCGGACCGTCTCGAGGAATAAACTGTCTCGAGAGAGGGATTGGAAAGGGGTGTTACTGTCTCCGAAGAGACATGCCTAGATTGGAGCCGTCTCGAGGAATAAACTGTCTCGAGAGTGGGATTGGAAAGGGGTCTTACCGTCTCCAAAGAGACGTGCCTGGATTGTGAGTGTTTCCGCCACTCTAACGGTTTTGTGAGTACTTCCGCTACTCTAACGGTTTTGTGAGTGTTTCCACCACTCTAACGGTTTTGTGAGTAGTTTTGCTACTCGAACCGTCTCGAGGAATAAACTATCTCGAGAGAGGGATTGGAATTGGAATAAGAAAGGACAATGGCCCTAAGGGCATTTTGGTCATTTTGCCTCTATTTGGGCCTGACAGGCCCGCGAAGCGATGGAAAGACGGAATTTGGACCTAGAGGATTGGTTTCGATTGGAATATATCCACAATGACTTAAAAATAAGTCTGGACGGAGTGTAGACTGCTGAGCGGTCAAAAATGGGGTGCTTACAATTAGTATTATTAATGTTAGGGGTGTTGAAAATGTTTTTCTTTTAATCATATTTATGTTCATGTCAATACAATCTTTGAATTGAGAATGATTGGAGTCAGCCATTGGGCTAAACTTGAGCTTAATTGTCGAGTTAACCTCTTATGATGATGCATTATAAGTTTTTGCCATGAAAGCATTACAAGAGAGAGATTACATTATTATGCACTGCCTTGTTATATGACATCTTGTGTTGATGGTTTTGTACACTTTTCATCCTTAAATAGTGGAGATTGTACCTTGTGAGCTTTAGAGCCAATTTATCTTTTTTTTGGAGTGGATTTACATTTACTCAAGGATGTTTCTTTTATTTTTTTATTCTTTCAATAGTTTCATTATACTTGATTTTGATTCATAAGTTAGGTAAGGACTAAGGTTGTTGACACTTATACTCTCTTGAATTTCAAACTTAATATACTTCGGATATGTTTTTAGGTCATTCTATTCTTCTTGGATCCATAATTTCTAGATTCTTTCTTTTGAACCTTTTATATATCATCCTTGGTAGAGCCAAATCATTGTTAAAATACTTCCTATAAAAGAGATATGATCTTTGTGCTAGTGAAGAGCTTGAAAAGAAGGAGATGATGTATTTGGGATGTGATGAAAAAAAAAAAAAAAAAAAGAAAAAAGAGAAGAAATATGACAAAAAATGAAAAAAAGGAGAAGCATTATCATATGTATTGGGAAGTGAAAGTATAGCTTTAGTGATCATTAGATGCCTTGAGTACAAACGTTTTGAGTAGTTTGTTCTTTCTCTCTCCATACACTTTTCTTCTTCATACATAAGGTTTTAGTTGATTCGAAGGTATATATCAGTTGAAAATTCTTTTGATTATAAGTCATCTTTGTCAATTTCTTGATTGTCACTTTGACTGTAAATATCATTTCATGAAGCTATGTCAAGTCCTATACACTTAAGTTTTTACGATTTTTGTTATTGGATTGCTCTTATTGCGTGATGTATACAATTACTCTTATGATAAGCTTTATATTGAGAGACTCATGTGTTCATATTTTTGTGAGTGTATGCTTTGTAAGAGTTTGAATCAAAGCATAAAGGATGTTAGTGCATAATATTGATACACTTGAGTTATATTGTATTGTTAGTACATTGTAATATGCATCTTTCTTGTAACTTTCATGTCTTAACCTGGCATAACTCATGATGGAGGTTAAGTTGAGAATTACCTTGAGTAAGTTATCATATGCCTCGGTTGTTCTCTCTATCATTGATTGTTTGAAATGAATTGATGTTTGTGGGTATCATTACTGCAAGCCCTCACGAGACATCACTCGTCCACTAGGGGTAACCTAGCGTTTAAAGGCTTGATATATAGGCTAAATGCATTTGTGACTCTTACAAAAGTAGAGATTATATTTTTGGTTTTAGTATTTTGCTATGGACTAGCAAAAATCTAATTGGGGGGTGTGATTGTACTTCAAAAGTGCAATTGTAAGTCCTTAATTAGTGCTTTATTAGCATTAGTTTATAATTATATATGTCTTTTTAGTTATGTTTTAATATTAATTAAGTTGATTATGCTTTATGCAGGTTTTGAGCTTAAATAGAATAATTTCGAATGCAATTCAATCATGGGCTTCATGAGGTTGTTGTCAAGGTACAAGCTACTAAAGCTGTGGTACAAGTTGTTGAAGAACGCAGAGCTGGAACTTTGGAAGCCTATATCTGTCGAACCAGAAAGGCTATTAGGGCTCATAATATGTCAATTTCATGTAACGTTTTGAGATATACAAATTTCGTGAAGTGACCCAGCCCGTTTGAGCACTCGGTGGGATTCGTTCATACGCCTGATGATAGAATTTGTAGATTAACTCACTTTTCAGTTGTAGATAGGAAAGGAAAAAGTAGAATAGATTTAGGTTTTGTATTTTCTGGAGGAAGAGAAGAATTCTAGGGTTTTTGTGGAGAAAGAAACATCTAACATTTGGAGGCTACGAATCTTTTCATCTTCTAAGGGAGAATATTTTAATTTTTAGTCTTCATCTTTAGTTTTTCTTCTTGTTCTTATTGTGAATTCAAGATTATATTTCTTGAATGCAGTATTTTATTTCTTTAATTATTACTTCAGTTCTTGCAATCTTTATAATATAGTTTAGTAGCTAAATCAGTTCTTGGTATGGGTTGAGAAAGTAAATAGGTTACAGGTAGAGATTCTAGATAGTTATTTATTTTCCAATATTTCAAGATCTTGGATCAAGATTCATTTTCTTACCCATGAATATCTCCGAAAATAATATTCTTGATCATATCTAGCATGTATGTAATTATTGATTTGTAAGCAGGGATACGTAAACCTAGAATTTCTTATAAGGATATTGGTTAGAATTGTATACATAATCTTATTAAGAGTATTTTAGAAATCTACTGTTCTTGATTAAGCTTTAAACATATCTTGTAGACAGGTTTATAAACTGGGATAGGTATGAATGGGGCTCTGGTAAGAATACTAGTAAATAATTGAATATCAACTCCAAGAGGGTGATCGAATCTTGAGTTTCTTTAATCAAAACTATCTTGGGAACCTACCTATAGGCTTATTACTGGATCAAGCCCTGCCAAGACCTTTTTGTATTATTTGAATATATCCCTAAAATTATTTTAATTTTATTGTTTGATAATTTAGATCAACCATCTTCAATACTTGATTTTTATTTTCTTTTTGGAAG
This sequence comes from Euryodendron excelsum, assembly GCA_033060915.1. Lineage (NCBI taxonomy): Eukaryota > Viridiplantae > Streptophyta > Magnoliopsida > Ericales > Pentaphylacaceae > Euryodendron > Euryodendron excelsum. Next base: position 30,291,989 of record CM065395.1, read on the forward strand.
CTTTCTTACAATTTCATTTGATTTTGAGCTCGTTATTTTTTGTTCTGATTGTAGGCCTTGCCAGACTAAGTTTACTCTTAGGTTCTTTGTGGATCGACCTCGGATTTACCGAGATAGTTTTACTGTATCGCAATTGCACACTGGCGGATATAAATTGCACTATTCAGGAGCGATCAGTCCACCCTTCCAAGATTGTCTCAATGATAATGTAGCACGTTCTAGTGCCTTCCAGTTGCTTACGAATCGATTCCGAGATCATCTAGTCAAAATAACCATTTTGCCCCTAGACATCCAATAGCCTTCGAGAACCACACCGGTTTTGGGTATCAAATCGGTAATCCCTCAAAACACTCTCAATAGTATTTCAAACCTTCAAGCCTTTTTACGGGTCACTCTGGGTCGATCCAAGTGTTTCCCCTATTTAAATGATTGTTTTGCCCATGATGGGTCGGTCACCCTTTTCAACTATTCCGGCTCTAGTTCTAAAGCCAGCTACCTCTGGGACACTCTTTCAAGTGTTTCTATATACTATTGGCTGAGTCTGGTTACTCATAACCTTTCGAATTATTCCCAAACTTTTCGGAGTCACTCCTAGTTGTAAGCACCCCATTTTTGACCGCTTGGCAGTCTACACTCCGTCCAGACTTGTACTCAAGTCAATATGGACGTATTCCAATCGAAACCAACTCTCTAAGTTTAAATCCCGTCTGTTCATCGCTTCGTGGGCCCACTAGGCCCAAATAGAGGCAAAATGACCAAAATGCCCTTAGGGGCATTGTCCTTTCCAATTCCAATCCCTCTCTCGAGACAGTTGATTCCTCGAGACAGTAAATCTACTCCAATCAGGCACGTCTTTCTGAAGACGATAAGACCCCTTTCCAATTTCAATCCCTCTCTCGAGACAGTTTATTCCTCGAGACGGTAAATCTACTCCAATTAGGCACGTCTTTCAGAAGACGATAAGACCCCTTTCCAATTCTAATCCCTCTCTCGAGATATTTGATTCCTCGAAACGGTAAATCTACTCCGATCAGGCACGTCTTTCCGAAGATGATAAGACCACTTTCCAATTCCAATCCCTCTCGAGAGACAGTTGATTCCTCGAGATGGTAAATCTACTCTAATTAGGCATGTTTTTCTGAAGACGATAAGACCTCTTTCCAATTCGAATCCCTCTCTCGAGATAGTTTATTTCTCAAGATGGTCCGGCGTGTTTTTCAAAGAAAATCTCTTTGAAACGGTAAGTCCTTTTAAACTTGTTGATTAGGGTGAGACCCCAAGTCCCTAAGATGGTAGAACGGTCTACCTTTGGCGCCTGCTAGCCCGCCAATGCAGAAATGTCTATTTAGGCATGCCTTTTGAGAAAGTTGATTCTCAGGCTCTATATCCCTTTAGCAGCTTCCTGAGATTAGGCAGTCTCGGGAATGATTGCGAACCGTCAAAGTGGCGAAACTACTCGCAAACATTACAACCGTCAGAGTAGCAGAAATACTCGCAAACTGGTCGATATAGGGAATTGCCAACAAACCCCTGTATCACGCGACCGTCATCAGAGTGGCGGAAACACTTAAACCCCAAGTTAACATCGGTGCCTGCTAGCCCACTTCGGTGAAAAATGACCAAACTACCCTTTGGGCCTTTTCCAACACGTTTCTCGAGAGCACACCCGAGTCCTCAGAACGGTAAGTCCAACCATCTAAGATTGTCTTAAAGGCAATCTGGCACGATTAGATGCCTTCTAGTTAGTTTCGGGCCAGTTCTGAGACTCTCCGGTCAAGATGACTATTTCGCTCCTAGGCATTCGAACGCTCCGGGGACCACACCGGCTCTGGGTATCAAACCGGTAACCTCTCGAGAATGCTTCCTATAGTATTCTTAGCCTTCCCCTATCTTTCCGGATCATTCTGAGTCAATTCTGGCAAACTCGGTGCAAAATAACCATTTTGCCCTTAGTAGGCCGGTCGCCTTTTTCTAGCCACACCGGCTCTGGGTATCAAACCGGTAAACTCCTGAGATTGCTTCTTATAGTATTCTCAGCCTTCCTCTATATTTCTAGACCATTCCGAGTCAATTCCGGCAAAGCCGGTACAAAATGACTGTTTTGCCCTTAGAAGGCCAGTCGCCTTTTCTGACCACAACGACTCTGGGTATCAAACTGGAAACCTTTGGGGACATTCTCAATAATGTTTTCAAATCGTAAGTCTTCTTCCGAGACAGTCTGGGTCCGTCCCGGCAGCTTCCCGATTCGATTGACCGTTTCGCCCCAAACAGCTCGGTTAATCCTTTCGACGCATACTATCCTCATTTCTCATGTCAAAAACCTCCAGGACACTATTTTAAGTGTTCCTGCCCTTTTTCCGGCCTTCCGGGTCATTCCCGATCTCTCAAACTCCTTTCCTGACTTTCCGGAGTCACTCCTAGTGAAGCCAAGCTGAAAATTGCATGGTAGTCACTAGTATAGGCACCCAAATATTGAAACTTTACGTTACTTGCCGACCTTAATAGTTTCCTAATTGGGCCACTCCTAGTGGTGCCAGAGGCATTTTTGGCTTGGCGCCACTGCAACAGGCGCCAGGTCTATCCCATCTCCATAAATACAGAGCCTCTTCTAGTGTGAAAAAGGCCTGCAAACTCAATCTAAAAACCTTAATTTTCGATACACAGAGCTCATACTCTCCTAAAACCCTAGCTTCCCTAGGTTTTTCAAACCCTAGTCACCATACACAAACCCTAAGCCTCATATACACTCAAACACACCCCTACACACTTATACACTGGCCTCCAACCCTCCATTGAAGACTTGGATTGCTGCAACTATGAAGATTTGAAGGCTGAACACGAGCCCTCGAAGATCAAGACTGAAGTGAAGCGAAGGCCGAAGAAAAGCAAGGCGCGCAAAATAAACAAGACACAAGGTAGGCTTTTGTTTTACGTTTCTGCACTTCCCCCTCTCTTTTCTCTCTCCTAACCCACTTGGGTTTTCTCTATTTTAATCCCCTATCTCTTCCCCCCCCCCCCCCCCCCCCCCCCCCCCCCCCCCTCTTTGCATGCTTGAAACAAGGAGACTCCTAGTCCATGTGTAGGATTAGACTATTGGAGGGTCATCGTGTCGAGGGCTTTCCTTTAGGCTAACCAGAGACCACATGGGTTCGGCCCTCTTGATTATGTGGTGAAGCCTTAACCTTGTATGTTCACGACCCCAAATTTGCATTGTGCATATCATGATTCTTGCATCTCTCCAAAATCGTTTCCAAACTCATTTTCAAAATTTGCATTAAACTTGTTTTCAAAATTGCATCAATATCTGCTTTTTACAAACTTGTTTTTAAAATCACAATCCTAGGGTGATTCTAGCCTTTCCATGGCTAGGGTTGCTTTAGGAAAGTGTTACATTTAAAGTGACTTTCATGGTCTATATTTTCAAATCTTGTTGTTTTCAAAACCGCTTTCCAAAAGTGGTTCTAGCCCCTTTTATGGTTATAATCGCTTTAGGAAAGTGCGACATTTTTATACCTTCTAAAAACTCTCTTTTCAAAACTCTCTTTTCCTAAAAATCTATTTTTCAACATACTTTCCTAAAACTCTCTTTTCTGAAGTTGTTTTCAAAAACTCCCTCCAAAAATCTATTTTTCAAAACTCCCTTTTTTAACTCCTTTCCAAAATACTCTCCCCAAAATCCACTTTCTAAAAACGCTCCCTAAAAATATTTCAAAAAACTCTCTCCAACAATCTTCTACCAAAAATCTTTCTAAAAAGTCTCTTTCCAAAATCTTCCTTCTAAAAGCTCCCCTCTAGGATTTTCCTTCTAAAAATCTTCATTTCCAAAATACTCTCCCCAAAATCCACTTTCTAAAAACGCTCCCTAAAAATATTTCCAAAAACTCTCTCCAATAATCTTCTACCAAAAATCTTTCTAAAAAGTCTCTTCCCAAAATCTTCCTTCTAAAAGCTCCCCTTTAGGATTTTTCTTCTAAAAATCTTCATTTCCAAAAATATACTTTCCAAAAATTCCTTTTCTTAATGCTCAAATCAAGCCCTAGAACTCACGATTAGGAAACCCTAATTTTCTTCCCAAAAGCATGGTTTTCAAACTTGCCTTAAAACCTAGGTTTTCAAAACCCCCTGTTTTCTACATCAAAATTACATATTTTCAAAAACCTATTTTCTACGTCAAAACTATAGCCTTCCAAATCTAGGGTTTCTAAAACTTCCCCTTTCCAAATCCTTGTCAAATCAAATCTTCCCTTTAGGAAACCAAATCAAATCTTCCCGTTTAGGAAAGTAGATGCTATCCTCTATTTTTAGAAATAAAATCAAACCTTCCCTTTTAGAAACAAAATCCAATTCCTTCCTAATCCAAATCTTTCCTAGTTCAAATCCTTCCTAATCTTCTACTTTCCTAAATCTTAAGTTTCTAAAACTTGAACATAAAAATCTTTCCTAAATTTTAAAACTCAACTTCCACATCTTTCCTAATTCAGCCCTTTCAAATCTTAACTTTCCAAATCTAAATTTTCAAATCTTTCTTAAACTCAAACCTTTCCCAATCTTAAGATTTTTTAAAACTCAAACTCTAAAACTTTCTAAATCCTAAACTTTCTAAATTTCAAATCTTTTTGAATTCCAAATTTTTTAAATTTGAAACTTTCTTAAGTTAAATCTTTCTAAATTCTAAACATTCCAATTTCAAATCTTTCCAAAATTCTAAACTTTCCTAAACTTCAAATCTTTCTAAATTTAGAACATTTCTTAATTCAAAACTTTCCTAAGTTGAAACTTTTTAAATTCAAAACTTTCCAATTTCAAAACATTCTTAAAATGAAATGTTTCCTATTTCAAAACTTTCTTAATCCAACACTTTCCTAATTCGAAAACTTTCCCAATTCGAAATCTTTCCTAAAATGAATTTTCCTAATTCGAACTTTTCCTAATTCAAAACTTTCTTAATTCCAAACCTTTCCTAAAATGGCACTTTCCTAATCCGAATCTTTCCTAAATTCCAAGTTTTCCTAATCTTCCAAGTCCAATATTCAAGTCAACTCTTTTCCGAAATCTTTCTAAATCCAATCCAATCCTTCTTTTCGAAGTCCTTAAGTCTAGGTTTCCTAAAACCAAGATTTCCAAAGTCAAGTCTTTTCAAATATTCCAATCAAAGTTCAATCTCTCAATCTTCCAATCCAATTTTCAATTTAATCTCTTTCTTTCAAATCAACTTTTCTGTTTTCAATCGAACTCTTGTCTGAACTATGACTGACCTGATTCCTCCAAAAGGATATGTAGGCAACCCTCATGGATACGGTCTCCGCATTTTTTAAATCTCAAATTCTACAACATTTTTCAAATTCTGATTCTACAACTTCTTTCAAATCTCCAATTCTACAATCTTCTTTAAGTTTCCAATTCTATGTTCTATTTCCAATTTTCAATTCCAAAAATCTATTTTCAAATCTCAATTTCCAAATTTTAAAACTTTCTAATTTCAAATCCATCTTTTCAAATCTTTTCTAAAATCAAATCAATTTCTTTTCGAAATCTATTTTCAAATTAAACCTTCCTCTTGCATCTGCATACCATGCATCATGTCTTTTTAAACATTCTTTTTCAAAATAGATAGAATTGAACAATAGTTAGTTGAAGACTCTCATAGGTGAATCAAGGGTAGATTGACATGTAGGTACCGAATGGGTGGGGTAGGATGATGGCTTAGTGAGTTTTCCCTACACGTAACCAACCTTCGAACCTAGATCACTGTTTTCGAAAGACCAAAAACGGAGTTATTTATCTAAAAAGAGCTAAATATTTTTCAAAGGTTGCCAAACAACCTATTTTCTTTAAAAATTCTCTCTTGAGGAGATATTTTCAAAATCTTTTTTCCAAAAACCCTAAGTGTAGTCTTCAGATTATGTTTAGTTTTTAGGTGACCTAACTCACCTTAATCAAGTTAGGTGGCGACTCTAAATCTTTTCTAAAAGCCCTTTATTCAAATCCATTTTCAATTCAAACCTAGTAGCACTCATTCTTCTAGGAAGGTGAGTTCTAACGAGAGAGTATAGTATTTTTCCCGCTTGTGTGTGTATTCTTCGAGTGCGAAAAATCTGGGCACGACACTAGTGAAGCTAGGCTAAAAATTGCATGTAGTCACTAAGACAAGCGCCCAAATCTTATGTCTTTTGTCATAAGGGTCGAAGATCTGTTTCTTACTGCCTTAAAATATTTCCCAAGTAGCTGGCACCACTACAACATGCACCAAACACTATTTCAGTGGCCTATAAATGCAGGCCACCCCCTACGTATTCTAGGTCTGCAAAATCACTCTAGAAACTCTGCCTCTCTAAAAATAGAGCTCGAATTCCTTCAAAACCCTAATACTCTCAAACCCTAGTCTCCATACACTCAAACCCTCACCTCTATACAATCTATATACTTAAATCCTTACATCCAAGTCCATTGAAGGTCAAGTCTAGCCCTTGGAAGCACTTGAATATCAACTCAAAGTCCCAGCAAAGTCCACCATTAAAGCATCAAAGTAAAGAGAACACAAGATAAAGTTTCTAGTTAAATTATGTAATTCTCCCATCTCTGTCTTCTCTCTCCTAACCCACTTGGGTTTTCTTTTATTTTAATCTCTATCTTCTACCTTCTCTTCTTGCATGCTTAAAACAAGAGACCTCTTGGTTTTTGCCTAGGAAGGCCTTAGAGAGAATCACCTTGTTGGGGATTTTCTTTCAGTTCTACCTAAGACGGTGTGGGTCCTGCCCCCTTGGTTATATGGTGAAGCCTAACTTGTATGTCCATGTCCCTATTGCATTGTTGCTATCGTAATCATGCATTCAAAAGTGTTTTCAAACTTGCATTAAAAGTTACTTTCAAAACTTGCTTTCAAAACATTTTCCTTCAAAGTTATTTTCAAAACCATAACCCTAAGATGATTCTAGCCATTCTATGGTTAGGGTTATTCTAGGAAAGTATTATATTCAATATGACCATCAAGGTCCAAATTCGAGTTTAAACCTTAAATTATTTTTCAAGCTATCACCATTTTAAGGTGATTTTATCCATACCATGGTTAGGGTTATTTTAGAAAAGTGTTACATTCAAAGAGACCATCAAAATTCATATTAGGGTTTTAAACCCTATTTGTTTTCAAAGTTACAACCCTAGAATGGTTCTAGTCTTCTTATGATTAGAATCATTTTAGAAAAATGAGATATTCAAGAGACTTTCAAAAGTCTATATTCAAACCTTTCTAAAGTAAGTTTTGCAAATCCACCTCCCAAAAGTTCTTCTGAAAGATTTACTTTCCAAAAACTCTTTGTTGTGAAATCCAAGTCAAATCCCTAGAATTCATGTTTAGGAAACCCTAGTTTTCTCACATAAAATCATAGCTTTCTATTTGTATCAAATCATAGATTTTCAAAACGATTTTCTACATAAAATCATAGATTTCTTAATTTTCAAATCACATAAAATGATAGATTTCCAAAACTAAAACTTTCCAATTTCAAGTCAAAACAAATCTTTTTCAAATAGGAAACCAAATCAAATTACCTATTTTTTAAAATAAAATCCAATCTTCAATTTTAGGAAATAGAGATCAAACCTTTCCTAATTTCAAACCTTCAAATCTTTCATAATTTCAAACTTTCAAATATTTCCTAATTCCAATTTTTTCCTAATTTCAAACCCAATTTCAAATATTTCTTAATTCAAACCTTTCTTAATTCCATCTTTCCAAAGTCAAATCTTTCCTAAAATAGAAAATTTTTTAAAATAGAACTTTCCTAATTGAAAACTTTCCTAATTCGAAACTTTATAAAATCAAGTTTTTTCAAAATAAAAAATTTCAAGTGCATGTTTAAACCCTAGGTTACCTAAATCCTAGGAGTCCAAAACCCTAGTTCAACCCCGCACCCTAAGTTAGGAAACTTCAACTCCTTTCTAATCAAGATCATTTTAAAACCCCAATTCAAGTCAAGATGTTTTAAAAAGTTTAATTCAAACTTTTCAAAATAACTCCAAGTTCTATTTCAAAGTTCGATTTCAATTAAAGTTCAATTTCAAATCTTCAAATCAAAGCTAAAATTAAACCCTTTTTAAGTTATCAAAGGCTCTAAAGTGTCTTTTCAAATCAAACAAGACCCGAAAGGTGTCTATTTTCAATCGGACCCTGAGTCCGAACCACAACTGAACTGATTCCCAACAAAGGGATACATAGGCAACGCTTATGGGTGCGATCACAATCTTTTTAAAATTCCAATTCTCTTTTTTAAAATCTCTCTTCACATTCTTTTCATACACTTGTATATCATGCATCATATCATCCCTAAAGTGATGGCTTAAATCTCTTTCTAAAATTCTCAAAGTAGATATAAGTGGATATTGGATAATCGAATATTCTAAATGAGTGAACCTAGGGTGAAGGTACCGCAAGGGCAAGATATGGTGATAGCTTAGTGCATCTTCCCTATACGTAACCAACCTCCAAACCTAGAATTACTATTTTCAAAAGACCAAAATAGAGTTATTTTCAAAAAGGGCTTAAATCTTTCCTAAGGTTGCTAAACAACATGTTTTCTTCACAAAACCCTCTCTTGAGGAGGATTTTCAAAACTTTTTCAAAAATCCTAAGTTTAATCTTTGGATTACACTTAGTTTGAGACAATCTAACTTACCTTAACAAAGTTAGGGGGCGACTTTGTGGCACTTATATTTTTCACACTCGAGGAATAGTCACACAAGTGGAAAAAATGTTGTACTCTCTCGTTAGAACTCACCCTCCTAAAAGAATGAGTGTGACTAGGTTTGAATTGAGAGTAGATTTGAATAAAGGGCTTTTAGAAAAAGTTTGAAGTCGCCACCTAACTTGATTAAGGTGAGTTAGGTCACCTAAAAACTAAGTATAATCCGAAGACTACACTTAGGGTTTTGGAAAACGATTTTGAAAATATCTCCTCAAGAGAGGGTTTTTTTAGGAAAACAGGTTCTTTGGCAACCTTTGGAAAACATTTAGCCTTTTTTGAAAAAAATAACTCGTTTTTGGTCTTTGAAATCTGTGATATAGGTTCGAAGGTTGGTTACGTATAGGGAAGACGCACTAAGCATCACCCTACCCCGCCCTTTCGGTACCTACATGTCAATCTACCCTAGATTCACCTATGATAGTCTCTAACTAACTAATGTTCAATCCTATCCACTTTGAAAAACAATGTTTGAAAAGAAACTAACATGATGCATGATATGCATGTGTAAGAAAAGAGATTTGGAAATAGATTTGAAAAGAGTTTGATTTGATTTGAAAAGAAATTGATTGAAGCTTGAATTTGAAGATTGAAATTGAAGATTGAAAAATAGAAATAGATCATAGAATTGGAAACTTGAAGAAAATTGTAGGATTGGAAATTGGAAAGAAATTGTAGAAATAGAATTTTGAAAAATGTCATGGAATTGAAAATTTGAAAAATGTGGAGACCGCACCCATGAGGGTTGCCTACGTATCCTTTTGAAGGAATCAAGTCAATCGTAGTTCGGACTAGAGTCCGATAGAAAATAGAAGAATTGATTGAAAGAAATAGATTGAATTGGAAATTGGATTGGAAAATCGAGAGATTAAACTTTGATTGGAAGATTTGAAAAGACCGGTTTTAGGAAACCTAGACTTAGGAAAGAGAGGATTTAGAAAGGACTTGAGATTAAGAAAGATTGGACTTGAATGTTGGACTTAGAAGATTGGAGAAAGATTAGAATTAGGAAATGTTCGAATTAGGAAAGTTTTGTTTTAGGAAAGTTTTGGTTTAAGAAAGTTTCAACTTAGGAAAGCTTTGAATTAAGAAAGTTTCATTTTTGGAAAGTTTCGCTTTAGGAAAATTGCAATTTAGGAAAGTATTCGAATTGGGAAAGTTTTCATTTTAGGAAAGGTTTTGAAATTATGAAGTTTTGAAAGTTGGAAAGTTTGGAATGTTTTGAAATAGGGAAGTTTTGAAAGTAAGAAAATTTTGAGTTTATAAAATTTTAGATTTGGAAAGATTTGAAGTTTTAGGAAAGTTTAGAATTTAGAAAGTCTTAACTTAAGAAAGTTTTAAACTTGGAAAGCTTTGGATTTGGAAAGATTTTGAAATTTAGAAAGTTAGGATTTTGGAAAGATTTGGGGTTTAGAAAGTTTTAGAGTTTGAATTTTAGAAAATCTTGAGATTAGGAAAGTTTCGAGTTTAGGAAAGATTTGAAAACTTGGATTTGGAAAGTTAAGATTTGGAAAGAGATGGAATTAGGAAAGGGTTGAATTAGGAAAGATTTGAAGGTGGAGTTTTATGATTTAGGAAAGATTTTTTGTGTTCAAGTTTTGGAAAGTTAAGATTTAGGAAAGTAGAAGATTAGGAAGGATTTGAACTAGGAAAGATTTAGATTTTCAGTCTAAAAGGGAAGGTTTGATTTTGTTTCCAAAAACGGCGGATAGGACCTAGTTTCCTGAACGGGAAGATTTGATTTGACAAGGATTTGGAAAAGGAAGTTTCTAGAAACCCTAGATTTGGAAGTGTATAGTTTTGATGTAGAAAAGAGGTTTTGGAAATGCGTATAGTTTTGATATGAAAACAAGAGGTTTTGGAAATGCGTATAGTTTTGATGTGAAAACAAGAGGTTTTGGAAACTTAAGTTTTAAGGCAAGTTTGAAAACCATGTTTTTGGAAAGAGAATTAGGGTTTCCTAATTGTGGGTTCTAGGGCATGACTTGGGCATCAAGAAAGTGTATTTTTTGGAAACAAGTTTTTGAAAGGAAATCCCAGAGAGGAGTTTCTAGAGGGAAGATTTTGGAAAGAGAATATTTTAGAAATATTTTTAAAAGGAGAGAGTTTTTAGGAAAGTGAATTTAGGGAGTGTTTTTTAGAAAAGTGAATTTTGAGGAGAAAGAGTTTTTGGAAAGAGATCCTAGTGAGGAATTTTTTAGAAAGAGAGATTTTTAAGAAAGAGATTTAGGAAGAGGTTTTCTAAGAAGGAAACCTAGGGAACGTTTTTGGAAAGTAGACCTTGAAGGGAGTGTTTTGGAAAGGAGTTTAAAAAGAGAAGTTTTGGAAAATAGATTTTTGGAGGAAGGTTTTGAAATAACTTTGGAAAGGAGAGTTTTTAGAAAGCACGTTGAAAAAGAGGGTTTTAGAAAAAAAGACTTTTGAAAAGAGAGTTTTTAGAAGGTGTAAAAACATCTCACTTTCCTAAAGCAATTCTAACCCTAAGAAGGTTAGAACCACTTTAGGAAAGCAGTTTTGAAAACAACAAGATTTGGAAATATGGACCATATTGGTCACTTTGAATGTAACACTTTCCTAAAGCAACCCTAGCCATGCAAAAGCTAGAATCATCCTAGGATTGTGATTTTGTAAACATGTTTTGAAAAAGAGATTTTGATGCAATTTTGAAAACAAGTTTAATGCAAATTTTGAAAACGAGTTTGAAAACGATTTTTGGAAGATGCAAGATCATGATATGCACAATGCAAGTTTGGGGTCGTGAACATACAAGGTTAAGGCTTCACCACATAATGAAGGGGGCCAAACCCACGTGGTCTCTGGTTAGCCTAAAGGAAATCCCCTGACACGGTGACCCTCCAATAGTCTAATCCTACGCATGGATCGGGAGTCCCCTTGTTTCAAGCATGCAAAGAGGGGGGGGGGGGGGGGAAGAGATGGGGGATTAAAATAGAGAAAACCCAAGTGGGTTAGGAGAGAGAAGAGAGAGGGGGGAAGTGCAAAAATTTAAATAGGAAGCCTACCATATGTCTTCTTTATTTTGTGCGCCTTGTTTGTCTTCGGTCTTTGTCTTGATCTTCGTCTTCAATCTTCAAGAGTTGTCTTCAATCTTCAAACTTTAGATTGCAGCTCTTCAAGTCTTCAAAGGAGGGTTGGAGGCTAGTGTATAAGTATATGGGGGTGTGTATGAGTGTATATGAGGCTAGGGTTTAGTGTATGGTGGCTAGGGTTTGGAAAGCCTAGGGAGGTTAGGGTTTAGGGATTGTTCGAGCTCTGTATATCGAATATTGGTGTTTTTAAACTGAGTTTGCGGACCTCTTTCATGCTAGAAGAGGCTCTGTATTTATAGAGAGAGGAATGCACTGGTGCCTGTTACAGTAGCGTTAGGCCAAACATTACACTGGTGCCACTAGGAGTGGTGCCAGCCATTTAGGAAATGTTTAAGGTCGGCAAGCAACGTATCTTTGACTAGATTTGGGCGCCTGTACTAGTGACTACCATGCAATTTCTAGCCTGGCTTCACTAGGAGTGACTTCGGAAAGTCTGGAAATGATTTGAAGAGGCCAGGAACGACCTGGAAGGCCAGAAAAGAGCAGGAACACTTAAAATAGTGTCCCAGAGGTATTTGACTTGAAAATGAGGATAGAATGTGTCGGAAGGGTTGACTGAGCCTTTAGGGGCAAAACGGTCAATCGGGTCGAACAGCTACCGGGATGGACTTGGACTATCCCGGAAGACGACTCGAGATTTAGAAACATTATTTAGAATGTTCCCAAAGGTTGCCGGTTTGATTCCCATAGCCGGTGTGGTCGAAAAAGGAGACCGGCCCACTAGGGGTAAAAAGGTCATTTTGTACCGGGTTTGCCGGAATTGACTTGGAATGATCCGAAAAGGTATAGGGAGGTTGAGAACACTATAAAAAGCAGTCTCAGAAGGTTACCGGTTTGATACCCAAAGCCGGTGTGGTCAGAAAAAGAGACCGGCCCACTAGGGGCAAAACAGTCATTTTAGACCTGGTCTGCCGGAACTGACTCGGAATGATCCAGAAAGGTAGAGGAAGGTTGAGAATACTATAAGAAGTAATCTCAGAAGGTTACCGGTTTGATACCCAGAGCCGGTGTGGTTCCCAGAAAGTCTCAAAAAAGGCCCAAGGGGCAGTTTGGTCATTTTTCACCGAAGTGGGCTAGCAGGCACTGGTGTTGACCTGGGTTTTGAGTATTTCCGCCATTCTGACAACGGTTGTCGTGACACAGGGGTTTGTTGGCAATTCCCTACATCGACCTAGTTTACGAGTATTTCCATTACTCTTACGGTTGTGATGTTTGCGAGTATTTTCGCTACTCTAACGGTTCACAATTATTCCCGAGACTGCCTGATCTTGGGAAGCTACTAAAGGGGACTTAGTGCCTGAGAAGTCAATTTTCTCGGAAGGCATGCCTAAACGAACATTTCTTCATTGGCGGGCTAGTGGGCGCCAGAGGTGGACCATTCTACCATTTAGGAGACTTGGGGTCTCGTCCCATTCGACAAGTTTAAAGGGACTTACCGTTTCGAAGAGGTTTTCTTCGAAAAACTACCGGACCATCTCGAGAAATAAACTGTCTCGAGAGAGGGATTGGAATTGGAAAGGGGTCCCATCGTCTTCGGAAAGACGTGCCTGATTTGGAACCGTCTCGAGGAATAAACTGTCTCGAGAGAGGGATTGGAAAGGGAACTTACCATCTTTGAAAAAATGTGCCTGATTTGGAACCGTCTCGAGGAATAAACTGTCTCGAGAGAGGAATTGGAAAGGAGACTTACCATCTTCGAAAAGACGTGCCTAATTTGTAACCGTCTTGAGGAATAAACTGTCTCGAGAGAAGGATTGGAAAGGGGACTTACCGTCTTCAGAAAGATGTGCCTGATTTGGAACCGTCTCGAGGAATAAACTGTCTCGAGAGAGGGATTAGAAAGGGGACTTACCGTCCAAAAAGACGTGCCTGATTTGAAATAGATTTACCGTCTCGAGGAATCAACTGTCTCAAGAGAGGGGTTAGAGTTAGAATTGGAAAGAATAATGCCCCTAAGGGCATTTTGGTCATTTTGCCTCTATTTGGGCCTGGCGGGCTTGTGAAGCGATGGACAAACGGGATTTGGACTTAGAAAGTTGGTTTCGGTTGGAATATGTCCACAATGACTTGAACACAAGTCTAGATGGAGTGTAGACTGCCGAGAAGTAAAAAATGGGGTGCTTACAGACTCCAAATATTTTCCAAAAGGCCTTATTCAAGTTAATTTTCAATTCAAGTCTAGTCGCACTCGTTATTCTAGGAGGATGAGTTCTAATGAGAGAGTTTCGTGTATTTCCCACATATCATCTCGAGGTGAGAAAAATCAGGCCTCGACAGTTGGTGACTCCACTAAGGATGCGTAGAGGGTTAGGCTATTATCGTGTCTCTTTAGCCTTCACTCATTTGGAATCTTTAATTAATTAGTCCAATTCCATCCACTTCAAAATTTTAAAATCAAACTCTTCAAAGTTGTTTTAAAAAACATGCCATCATTTGCATTCAAGTCATATTCAATCATTCTATATTGCATTAAGTTTGTCATAAAGATACTAACTTTTTATATTTTATTTTGTCGGTGAACCCTGTTCACATTTATTTTTACTGTCTATATAAACTGCCGTGAATGACAGGATAGAATGGACAAGATGGATGTGAGTTATTAGGTTATTTCCTCTGATTTTTAAAATTTCACACGCACACACTGCATGTGTTGCATTTGCAAATTTGTATTCTCTACCTGGTTACATCCCTTCTACTTAGAAGGGGAAACTGAATATTAGTTGCAGGCGAATGCTGTGTTAGTATCTTAGCCTACGGCCTCTTGATGGTTCCTCCGCACAGATCACCAATCGATAATGGCACCACCTCGGGGAGTGGGCCTAGGTTTGAAGATCTGGGAACTGAGCCTTTTTAGAAAGTATTAGTAAACCCTCAACCTCATGCTCATGTAGAAACCCATGAATAGTTAAACCTCTACCAGATTTAAGACACGCACATCGATTTTAAAATCATGGATGAAAGGACGACTGCTTTACTTCCCTTTATTCTTGTCTATTCTTGCTGTTATAATGTGTGTATAAATGTTCATGCATGCATGTTTACTATGTTATTACACTTTCTCTCCTTATACTCTTGCATGCATGCACATGCATTCAATACTCCATTTCGAGATAAGAGTTCCAAAGTAACTCAAGTCACTATATTCTCATGCATATGATCAACCCATAGAGAGTGACACCAAGATCACTCTGCTTTGCATAAAACTTACTAAAATTCTAAGGGTTCCCACATAACCCTAAGGTCTCATGGCATGCATTTTAAGCAATTCTATGAAGAGAGGCCCTAATCCTTCTATACTCGTAGAGATAGGGATGCCAAAAAGACAAAGGGGCAACTCGCAAAGCAAAATCAGTTTAGTGACCTCTCAATATCAACAAAAGGAAAATCCAAGGATTCAAAAGTAGTTTAGGATTCTACCTGTAAAAGTAGATAGGCAAAACTCCTAAGGAAAATGTTCACATCCCCCCTATTAAAATGTATTTTGATTTTCCTTTATTTAAACTCAAAGTCTAATGTACTGTTTTATTTTTCCCAAATGAATGAATGAATGAATGAATGTATGTTCTCAATCGATGGTAAGGTATCTACATACAGGGGCAGACCCCTTATCTTGAAAAAGTGAGCTAAATGCATCATGTTTAGTCTCTCTCTCAAGTAGAGACACCCCTAGGCCATGCATCGCATAAAGCTTTCTAAATATCAAACACTAACTTGCAACTTATGTCCTTGTTTTTCTTTCTATTTCTTTTTCTTTTGCAGAGACTACGCTATAAAGAGACATCATTCCTCATAAGAAAGATTCATAGCCAACTAAAGACCCGATCATTACCCGACAAAGAGCTTTGCTAATGGCAGCTAAGCTTGATGAGTCCTCCTCAGTCGTTTGAAAGAAGGTCAATGAGATGAGAACCAAGATTGACGAGATGTTTAAGCTCATCCAAGCCATGGCGATGAAAGATGCTGCTTTAGCCCCATCATCATCCATGATTTTTCCCAAGGATTCTGAACCTATCAACCCAAGGATTGTGCTTCAATCTGACACTACGGGGAAAAACAAAGAGGACTCCAAGGCGGCCAACACTGAAGAAGAAGAGACTATACTACTCTCACCTGCTGCAAAAAAGACTCTTCCCAGACCATCTTAGTCTGAAGATCCAAGGTTTGGAAGACTCACTACGAAGCCTCCATGGCCATAACCCTTTTGGGTTCACTTCCTACGATGAGCTCTGCTTTTTCCTAGATCATCCAAAGTTAGCCAAGTTTAAAATGCCTGACTTTCAGAAGTACGATGGCACTGGAAAGCCCATAGCCCACCTTTGCCTTTATGCTGGGGCATTGAGTGGCCATGAGAACGATCCAAAGCTTCTCATGCAACTCTTCCTACACAGTTTAACTGGGTCTACTCTGCAATGGTTTGCTTGACTTGATCTGAGGAAGGTTACAACCTAGATTAAACTGGTTAATGCATTCAAAACCCAATACCTCCATAAAATAGATCTAACTTCTGACCATTGGTCCTTGATGATAATGAGCAAAGGAGATTAAAAAAGAAAGCTTTAAAAGCTTCCCCTTAGGTGGAGAGAAACAGCAACACAAGTTAATTCCCTTTTGGAAGAGAAGGAGTATGTGCAACTGTTCGTGCATTCTTTCTAAGGTATATACTATGAAAAGCTTTACACAAATGTGGGAAAAAGCTTCTCCAAGCTTATTATGTAAGGGGAGATGATAGAACACGGTCTCAAGACAAGGATTATGGACCCCTATGCAAAGACTAGAGAAAGCTTTGCCAACATAGCTAGAAAAGTGGCCACTATAAGGGGGGTGACCAAGAAGGAGAGTGATGTGTTTTCCATTTTGCCCATTCAACCATCGCAATACCGTCCACTACTTTAGTCACATCCTATACTACCCATACCCACCTTAACCATGCCCACTTAAATGCCTAACTTTGTCGCTGCTAGCACGGCCCAATTTCAATAGGCAGGCTTGCGCATCTGCACCTTTTATACTTTAGTTTGCACCTAGATCGAAGCCTACCATAACTTCTTAAAGAACAATATATTAAAGCCTATACCGGCCCATCCATTGCCAAGCCCTTTGCCTCTAACCTTCAATGGTGCCCTCTCTTGCGAATACCATTTAGGCGGCTAAGGGCATGACATGGAAAGTTACTTCTCTTTTAAGCATAAAATTCAAGACCTGATAAACAACAAGACCATCGACATATAGCCGATGAACCCAAATCCTACTCTTAATGTGACCACAAACCCCTTGCCAGATCACAATGTCAACCTAGTATTAGAGGAAATAGAGAGGGGGATGAATTGGAGGAGATCCTAGTCGAGGATTATTCTGAAAAGGATTGGGAAGCTAATGAAGAAAGTGACTGGGAGGAGGAAATCTTGCCATGCCTAGTCTATTTCTACAATCCAAATGAAGTGCACGACCCCTCTAACTAGCCAATTGAAGAGTCCCTACTTGTAGAGGAGATCCCCGCCCAAAGTGTGACCACTAACAGTTAGGGAGATGAATTCTTGCACCCCAATAATGCCACTGCCAAACTTAACCTGTCAAAGAATCTCTGGCCCACGATCAAATTGACTATAAAGATATGGATTAGGGCTGTAAGAAAGTGAAAGCATCGCTAAAGCCATTTGAGCTAGAAGGAGGTGAGCTAGCCAACCTGTTTCTTGGAGAAGCTGAGGAGGCAACTAAGAAAAACAAGAAAGTCAACGAGGCTAATAATTGCACCATCATCGTCAACTCACCAAGAGCCCTCAAAGAAGCACCCACTTGGTCTATTGATCTAATGGAGGAATGGAGCATCAAAGACGTGGGCATCATTCCAAAACCCTACTAAGAGGGCTCCTCTAAAAACATACAAGAAAGGGGTGTTCTCACTTGCTTTTTTTTTCTATCCCTTTTATTCTCTGTCTTTAAATTCATGTCTATATTTTCATTTCAATAAAGACCTAATGCTTTTTGTTAAAGTAATAAAGATATTTTTCTAGTCAAATGTTGTTATCTCATATTCTTATGAATGGTGAATGCTTCCAAAAAAGGGGTGCATACTATCTTGTGAAAGATCTGACTTGAAGGGTGTGATAGCATGAGTTAACTACTCACAGAATAGTCAACTTTCTGAAAAGAGGAAAGATGAGAGTGAGTAAGGAAACCATCAAAAAGCAGCACTTACAAGACACCAAAGCTAAGCAATGACTAACAAAACTATTAAAAAAAAGAGGAACCATCTTTTAATTTCCCAAAAAAAATAAATAAATGATGTATATTCTCTTTGCTCAACCCACTAGTGTCATGTAGAAAGAAAAACATTTCTTGTGAAACCCAATTCAGAACCATCCCCCCATATTTGGTGCAAGTAGATTATAGAAGACTCGAACAAGAATGGTCTTTTCCTGCCGCTCAAAGCATCAAGCCAAGGTAACATAAAGGCTCTATGGATCAAGAAATTCGATTCGAAAGGAAGAGAGGCCCTTATTTCATTTCTCAGTCACAAAGTAACCCTTGTCAAACCTGTTGAGCCAGTTCGCATTTCCTAAAAAATAACCCCCCAGCTTAGCGATCATCACAAAGGAAAAACAAAGAAAAAAAGAGGAAGAGCTATCAAAGGGCAAGCAAAAGTGAAGAAAAGTGTTAAAAAGAAAAAACCCTCCATCAGCAGGTAAACAAGCAAGCTAAAAAAGGATGGTTCATCTCATGCCATCTTATAGAAGCATGTTAATGTTCAAAAGGCAAAAAAGAAATCTAAAGGTGATCCTAGGCAATAAGGAAGTGTAGTAGAAGTCGTAGGTTCGAGCCTTTACTTTTTCTTCCAAAACCTCAGAACCATGATCTACATTACAATCTTGGTAAAGTCTTCTCCGATCAAAAAGGGACTGCTTGATCTAAATGAGTCGGATATGTTGCCAAGGAAAAGGAAGGGTACTAGGGGACGAAACCCTGTTAGAAGACCTACTAAGAATGGTGTGGATCTAAACTCTACTGAAAGCAACATTAAATTTAAGCCTGCATATTCTTTTAATTCTCAAAACCCCACAACTTAGCATATGTTACAGTCCTAAAATAAAGTCTCCCCAGATTAAAAGATTGGCTACTTATCGCTTTGCCGAAGTTCGTTTAAGTTGTTACTTAACCGTCCCGAGGATTGACAGTTCAAGCCAAATAACCCCAAACATTAACCCAAGTAGAAAGTCAGAGTCGATCAGAAGGATCAAAAAGGTACGAAATGCAATCATAGTCCAATCAAGGTAAGGTTGAGCTAGAGAAGAGGCCAAATCCCTAAAAAAGGAGGAGTTGTCATTCCAAGGAGTAAAGCTTGACGACACCCTGAGTGTGGTTGTTTACAAATAGTCCATTCTATTATGTTTTAAACCAGTGCATCCTTAACATGTGCATGCATTTTTATAAAACTTTTGGTATGAGCTTTGCATACATAAGACCTAGCTCCCTGTGGAAACAGAAGTCACCAATGCATTTCAATATCATATCTAAATATGTAATAGGCATACATCATCACCATCATGATAATACTAAACATCTACCCCTACTCATACATCAGTACATACATCTGGCTACTTGAATCATAAATATCCATTCTATCTGAAGATTACAAATAAATGTTCAAACGAAACTATAATGTATATCTAGGACATAAGGCAAAAGAAGAGCTGGGTTCATGACAAAGGGCACCCACCAGGAGTCAAAGTCAATGTCTGGATCGTAGTTACCAAAGCCTGACTCAGGAGGAGGCAGCCTACTACTGGAAGTACAGACAGCCTACAAAGAAGAAGAACTTGAATCTGCAAAGCAGATGACAACTAAACAAATCCAAAATAAAAAAGAAGAAGATAATATACCCCGTCACCTCCCATCTGAGCCAACTGCGCAGTCAAAGTGGCTACGTCAGCCTGGTACTGGTCCCTCTCCATCTGGAACTGAGCTCTCTCGGTTTGGTGCCAGTCTTTCTGAATTCTCATAACAGCAAACTCGACCTGGGGCACAAATTCCTCAGCCCGATGCCATAAGTCCACTACATGCTGGCCCACGACGTAGCCTCCAACCACCACCTGGAACTAGGTGAAAGAACTTATGGATCGATCTTTGAAGTGGGTGGCATAATTAGTCTTTGGGGGAAGCAAAAAACCAGCACCCGGATGACACTTCCCGTACAGAATAGGGACCCCCTAGACCAAAGCTCCAAACATATACTCAGGAGGATCCCCAGTCGACTAGAACTCCTTGTGGAACTAGCGCCAATGCCGATCTCCCAAATAGGACTCCTAGGACTCATCACTAAGAAAGGAAATCATCGATAGAGACAACAGGACCAAATACCTGACTGCCTCATAATGGACCAATCCAACAAAGGGCAGCTAAGTCACATTTCTCACCTCTATCAACTTTTTTGAGGGGTTTTGCTTGGGCATTGCAAGGAAAGGCTTTGGGGATGCCGGGGAGTCACCAAAAAAGTTCACTGTCACCGAACAAAAAGATCTCGTTGGAAAACTTCCAAAAATGAGTTTTTTTTATTTGTGTTGATTTCATCACGTAGTTGTTTGATTAGCGCATATGAATAGTGGGAATTAATGTTTTGAATGTATTTATGAGATTGTTTTTGAGTTTTGGTGATCATTTGAGCGTGTTCTGATGAATGTGTAGGCTTATATAAAAGGGGTTCCTGTAGAAATTGGAAATTTGTGCCTGTAACTTTGAGTATTGTGTTTTCTTGCCATATTTTTGCACAGTGTGCCTTAGAAAAATGTTTTGAACAAGCGTGGAGAGTTTTGTGAGTTTTGGAAAACCTATGAATTTTTTTATTTTTTGAAAATTAGAAAATGCTTGGAAATTAGCAAAATTGGGGAATTGGTTGATTTGCCGTTGCATTGTTGCTAGAAAAATTATGAGATATTTTGAAAAAAATTGTGACTCTTTTTGAGATTTTTTTTAATTTTTTGGAATTTCTAAAAAGTTGGGAAAGCCCTTAAGAATTTGCAAAATTGAGAGGTTGGATGGGTTATTTTTATTCTGGTTTGGAGTTTGTGAATTGATGGTGGATAGGACTGCGTTGATGGGCATTGTTGGGTGTTTTGATGTCATGGAGTACATGGTTTTGTGACTTGTTGTTTTGGTTAGTGTTGTTTTCGAACAGAACCCTACCATGACTTTTAGAAAAATCTTGAAATTGTGGCGTTGGGGTCTTAGGGTAAAGAACCTTGTGCGGGTGACATATGTGGGAGCATAGTTTAGAATTGGGGCTTCATTTGAGTGACCTTAAAGTTTTTGAAACGGAACTTTTGAAAGTGAAAGTCCGATAAATCGGGGATTTGATTAGAACTTGAACTTTTGAATGAAATAGCTCTTAAAACCTTGGAAATTAAGCTTTTTGAAGGCAAAAGTTTTGAAAAATT
Organism: Euryodendron excelsum; assembly: GCA_033060915.1. Lineage (NCBI taxonomy): Eukaryota > Viridiplantae > Streptophyta > Magnoliopsida > Ericales > Pentaphylacaceae > Euryodendron > Euryodendron excelsum. Next base: position 30,313,262 of record CM065395.1, read on the forward strand.
GAGATTGACTTGAAATAAACTTTTTGATGGAAAAAGTTTTAGAAAACCGAGATTGACTTGAAACAAATTTTTTGAAGGAAAAAGGCTTAGAAAACTGAGATTGATTTGAAAGAAACATTTTGAAGGAAAAAGTCGAAAAACTGAGATTTATGTAAAACAAATTTTTTGAAGAAAAAAGTTTAGAAGACCTTGAATTTGAAAAAAAATTTTTGAAGGAAAAAGTTTAGAAAACCCTGAATTTAATTTGAAACCTTGAATTTGAAACAAACTTTTTGAAGGAAAAAGTTTAGAAAATCTTGAAATTTGATTTGAAACAAACTTTTTGAAGGAAAAAGTTTAAAAAATTGTGAATTTGATTTGACACAAACTTTTTGAAGGAAAAAGTTTAGAAAATAAAAATTGATTTGAATTAGATTGAAACTTTCTGTGATTGTTCGGAAAATGGTTTTAGAAAATAGAAAGGTGAAGCTGGAGAATAGACTCAGAATTCCTTTTTTTCTCATTTTTTCTTCTTTTTCTTTCTTCTTTCATTTTTTCTACTCATTTCTTTTTTCTTTGCTTCTCTCCTCTTTTTTTTTTTTTTGGCTTTTTTCTTTTCTATATTTTCTTGTACGCCTTTCTTTTGCTCATTGTTTATTCTTCTTTTTTGCATAGACCTGTCTAATGATACATTTCTTCTTTTTTTGCACTGTTTTGTCTTCAGGATAGTTGATGCTGGAGGCAACAGCTCTGTGAGGAGGCGACAACTCGAGAAGGGGCCCTATACGAACCAGGATATTGGGGAGGCCAATCACAATAATCGCATCTGCACGAGAGGCAGTTGCCGATCAGTTAGTAAAGTAACTTCTAATAGCAGCCAGACAGAGAGTGTGCCCTATATTGAGCCCGAGTTTGATGAGGATGCTCAGATATGGGAGGGCAAGTGTCAGAACCAGGAGTACCAACTCTGATTTGGGTGACTTGGATATTCCAGACGTGCTGCCATTGGGAGACTTGGCCTACCATCCTATTGTTTACTCACGTCGACACTTGATGCCTCCTAACATCCATACTGCCTTCTGCGGGGTGATCCATACTACTTTGATAGCCATGTAGAGGTCAGCCCAGTCTTATCAAGAATTCCTCACGAACATAGGTTTCGAATCATGCAGGACACTACCGACGGGCCGCTTGGACCGTAGGTTGATTAGCTCTTAGGTGGAGAGATGGTTTGGGGAGACTGGTTCTTTTCATTTTGTTTTCTTTGAGCTTGGCCCGACTCTGCTGGATTGGGCGATCATCACAGGCCTCTCCTTTTCGGGCCGTAGGATTACTTTGCGGCCAGTTACTATGGTAGAGGCTTACATTCTCTTAGATTTGCTAGCTTTTGATAGCACATCATTTCCTTCAACTCTCCTTTATCAAGGCCCGATGACCTTTTCTGCTGAGCCCTCCCATATGCGTAACTAGTAATGTATATGATCTTTAGCTGCTTTTGTAACAACAACAGATCGAGTGTCCCCCTTAACTTAGTAAGCCTAGTGGTAGATTTAGATGCTTTGCATGCCCTAGATTAGGGATCTTTCACCTTTGTCTGCTTTCTCTGAGGGATGCAAGTGAATACCTCTGTATGTTGGGGCAGTGTCATCAGCTTCTAGCCCTTTTTGGTTTGGTGGAGTTACGGGTATTTACCCGTACGTCGGCCATAGGTGGAGATGGGTGATGCTTACCCTCGGGCCTTGAGATGGGCTTATACTCAGGTAGTGCAGCTGTCTGAGGTTACTGATTTCATCTCACTTAGAATGAATTTAGAGCTTTTGCTACTTGATTATGTGACATGGAGGCCATTCATCTATTGCACATATTATGAGACTGTGAGATATCTCGCTTTACTGTCCATGTGGAGGGCCTCCTTTATTGGTGTTGAGTCTTAGGAGATGTATCTGGGGAAGAGACACTGGTGCTAGTTTTATCAAGATTTTTGCGCTACCAGAGATCCCCTTAGTACATGTAATGGATACCTCGGGAAAGAGTTGACATACCACTTTTGGAACCTCAACCGGGTGATGCTTCGCTACTTCTGCTAGACGTTGACTACACTACCTATTTTAACACGAGATCTGTTGTGGCGTTTACTTCTTTGGAGGTGCTGGTATGAGGTGTAGCCGTAGGCTAGGAGGTTATCAACCAGTGGCGCTAGGCTCAGGGGTTCATTTCCTAAGAGGAGCATGTAGCCATGTAGGACCGATGTCAGGCAGAGGTAGCCGATCTGACTACCTAGCTATAACAGATGGAGGTCCGTTGGGTATGTACTTGATTTCCCATGTTGCCTTATTTGTTTCCCTTTTGGCATTTCCTTCGTATGTTTTTCCTTTTTGATTCTAGGTTGTTGTCCTTTATTCTGCCTATAGGGACCATACGATGCTGGAGCCCCTAGCAGCCAGCCACCTCTTTACAAGTCGTATTTTGGAGACTTTGACCCAGATAATGATGCGGATTCATGACAGGCTTTTGTGGACTTGTCTTTTTTCTTTTTCAGCTTCTGTAGTTACCACCTAGACGTGTAGTTACCACCTAGACGTTTTTAGAGTAAATTTTGTTAGATGCTTTCTTTTCATGATTTTATTTTGGAGCTGTGAGTTGGCTGATGGATATTTTAGCTTTTAAAATCTTTAAACAGGATGGATATTTATACATAAATAGATATACACATGGATGTATGCACATGATGGTAAACCAGGTGGCAACCCAAGAGGGGGGGGGTGAATTGGGTTTATAATTAAAAATTAAAAATTAAAATAATCCGATACACTTAATTTCCAAGAGTTGAGATGCAATAGAAAAGATATAAAATATTAATCTAGTTAAGTAATGAATAAGACAAGCTACAATATGATCAATGTGAGATTAATACAAATGATTCAAGTGTGTGTGTATCTCAAGTATATCAAGACTATATATAAGAAAGATATTAAGCAAGATATAAAGAGAGAAAAGAGAAGAGATCAAACACAATGATTTAAAGTGGTTCGGTTGGCTCCTCTTAGGCCAATCCTACGTGCACCTCTAAGGCTCCTTCCTTTGGTAAATCCACTATTCTTCAAACAGCTTTACACCACTAGCTTGTCCGGTTGCTAGCAAACCTTTACACCAACTGTTTTGTTCCAAAAACACTCAAAAAATAACGCTTTGTTTTGTTCTCCAAAATAAAGCACCAAGAGGATCATTTTCTCTAAGTGTTCCTCTCAATCACTCAAGAAATAAATCACAAGGGTTTAACAACCCTTTTACAAATGATATAGGGGAGTTGAATCTTACAACAATAGATACAAAATTCTTAAGAGTTGAATAAAATGAAGTTCAAAGATGAAATGTAATGATGAAGAAGTAAAGCTCAAAACTTGAAGATCTTGATGAATATCACTTTTTATGTTCAATCTTTGTAATCTCTTGTGTATCCTTGCTTCTCTTGTGTATCTCTATTTATAGTGGAAGATTAGTGGATTATTTGCAGCTTAAAATCAACTTCTAAGTCGTTGGAGAGCTTTGAACACATCTCTCCCGTTTGAACAAAGTTACTGCCAGTCAGGAATTGAATTTCAAATATGATTGCTTTTGTTTCTCCTCGATTTTCTCCTTGATAACATTCGAATTTGAAAATATCTATAAGAGACAAATTGTAGATATGGAAGTCAGCGTTTCAAAACCTTAAGAATCATGTCGATCTAATGGCCAGATCAAACGTTATCATCAAAATACTCAAGTTGTCTTCCAGTTGGCATATTTGAATTTCTACAGAGTTATCTTCATTTCCACCTCAATTTTCTCCCTTATAACATTTGAATTTGAAAATGTCTATTGGATAAAAGTTGTAATGATAGAATTCATCTTTTCAGACCTGTAAGAATCATGTTGATCCAACGGTCAGATCAAAAGTTATCATCAAAATACTCAAGTTATCTCCCAGTTGGCATATTTGAATTTCTGCAGAGTTATCTTCACTTCCGCCTCAATTTTCTTCCTTATAACGTTTGAATTTGAAAATGGCTATAAGATAAAAGTTGTAGCCCTAAAAGTCATCTTTCAGATCAATAAGAATCATAGATATTCGACAATTAGATTAAAATTAATGATAAAATTACTCGAGCTATCTCCCAGCTGTCATATTTTAAACTTTGGCTCTAATGTGTCACCTTCCAACTCAGTTTTGTCCCATAAGACATTCTATTCATGAAATCCTCATAAAATACCATTTATAGAATTTTGAGTCTTATTTCCAATGCCATAAAAATCAAATCAATCCAACGGTTGGATCAGAAATTATATACATAATACTGAAACTATCTTCAATGAGCTTTCTTACCATTATCTTTGACTTAGTCTTCTTCTTCATGCTTTGCATTCCTTTTAAGTCCAGGACTAATAATAACTTTAAGAAATATTAGATAATTAACATTTAAAACATAAATAAAAATTAAGTGATTTATCATTGAAATGCACATATATTTAAACCTTTAACATAAAAATTCTTTAAAAATCTTAACTCATACATTAAACATACTTTATTATGAAATCTTGAGATTAACCAAATTTTAATCATTAAAACACTTATATTTGTTATCATCAAAATTAATTAATGGACTTATAGGACTTATCAAAGTTGCTTTTCAGGAGGTCATGTTATGCTTCTATTTGGGTATAGGCCAAAACAATAAAGACAAGGTTGTGTTGGGCTTGGCAGTTAGGATTGTAATTTGGATGTGCCCCAGCTAGGGCAGGAGTAGGTGCCTGGGCAACAAGAGCAGTAATCATGGCAGGAATCAATTATGGGCTTGGATTGATATTACGAGTGGTGTTGTTGAGTTTAGGTGGGCAGGATGGCAGACACTTCACTTTCTTTCTTACTTACTCCCCTTATTGTGACCACCTTCTTTGCTCTGCTTACAGAACTTTCTTCAGTCTTGGGATAGGGGTCAATGATCCTTCCCATTTTCAAGCCATTTTCTATCATCTCCCTGTGCATGATCAACTCTGAGAAGCTCTTTCCTATGCCTGTGAAAAGTTTTTTGTAATATAATCCCCAAAAGGTTTGCACGAACAACTATACATATTCTTTCTCTTCTAGCAAGGGATTAACTTGTACGACAGACTCCCTCCATCTTAGGGCATATGTCTTGAAGCTCTCATTTTCTTCGTTAGTCATTAGCATGAGAGCCCAACGGTCAATGGTCAAATCAATGTTGTGTTGGTACTGGGTTTTGAATGCTAGGACCAGCTCCCCTCAGGTTGCAATCTTCCTTAGATCAAGGCGTGCAAACCATTGGAGAGCAGACCCCTCCAGGCTGTGCTAAAACAATTGCATAAGGAGTTTTAAATCATTCTCGTGACTGTTGAGTGCCCCAGTATAGAGACGCAGGTCGACTATGGGGTCGCCAGGGCCATTGTATTTTTGAAAGTTTGGCATTTTAAACTTGGCCGGTCATGGGTGGTCTAAGAAAAAGCAGAGTTCATTGTAGGAAGTCAAACCAAAAAGTATCATGCCCATAAAGGTTACGCAGTGTCTCCTCCCTTGTATTTTTAGACTGGGAAGGTCAGGGGAAGTCTTGTTCTTGGTGGGTGATAGGAGTATGGTTTCTTCCTCTTCCTCTTTAACATTCACCACCATAGGGTCTTCGTTATTCTTTCTAGTGTTATCAGAGTGGAGCATAACCCTAGGTGGGGCAGTCTCTATTTCGTTAGGAGGTGGTGCAAATGAGGAAGAAGCTGAGACAGTATCTTTAGATTCTATAAACTTTAGCAGTTTAAACATTTTGTCCATCTAGGCCCTCATCTCCCTGACCTCTTCCTGAGACATTATGCTGCCAGGTGTGGCTTTGTCAAAGTGGGTTGCCATTTGAGAGGTTCTCTGTCGGGTGATGGGTTCTTTAAGTGGTGCTTAAGCCTTTTTGGGAGCAATGATGTCCTTCCTAGTACTTTTCAATTTCCTGTTGAAAAGAAAAAGTCGTAAGTTAGTCCTTTGTTTTTTGTAAGAGTTTTATGCTATGCATGCCTTAGCGATGCCCTTTTCTTTAATGGGAGGACTAAGCATGATTCTTGGGCTCACATTTGGAGATAAGGGTTGCCTCTGTATGCAATACCATACCTATGCCTATAGTTATTCATTCATCCATACATCAATTCATTCACAAGAAGTATAAATGACAATTTTATTGGAATGAGTTCCTCTTGTACATAGAATTTCAAAAGTACATTCAAAGGGGAGGGGGAACATTTTTCTTAGGACTCTTGCCTATCTACTTTTATATTTAAAATTCTAAACTACTCTTGAGGCTTAGGATTTGCCTTCTTTAATGGAGGTCGGTGAGAGACCTTACATTCTAACTGCCCATTGTCTTCTTGGCAGCCTTATCTCCGTTTGCAGAGAGGGATTGAGACCCCTCTTTATGAGATGATCTTGATGCATGCCACAAGTTTTTAGGGTCACTTAGTACCCTCAGGATTTTAAATAGGCTTTGAATGAGCGAGATGGGCTTCGAGCCATTCTCTAGGGGTTGACCATATGCATGAAGTGTAGTGACTTGAGTTACTTTGGAACTCTTGTCTTGAAATGAATAATTAATGCATGAACAGTACGATGTTTGCATAGTAGTAGAAAATACATGAGCAGTATAATAGTAGGAATTCAGTAGAGAGTAAAGAAGAGTAAAGTGGTCGCCCTTTCCTTCTTAAATTCGGTAGAGGTTCGGCTATACATGGGGTGCTACATGAACATGAAATTAGGGGTTACTAATGTTTCCTGAAAAGCTCGATTCCCGAAACTTCAAACCTCCAACATCCACCCCCGAAAGGGTGAACCCCATATTCGATTGGTGGTTCGAATAGGGGAACTATCAAGAGGCCATTAGACAAGAAACCAATTGGCATCCATTGACAACCAATATATTGTTCCCCCTTCTAACTAGCAGGGTAGTAACCAGGTAGTTATACAAAGATACAAATGCAAATAAATGCCCCAAGTGTGTGTGGAGTTTTTGAAAGCACAGAAAAGGGCCCAACAATACACATCCCATCCTATTCATTCATTACATATATAGCAGTTAATATGACATAAAATAAAGTGTGAACAAGGGTCCACCTACAAAAGAAATGCATAGAGTTATTTCCTTTATGAAAAAACTAATGTAAGATATGATTGAATGATAAAGCAATTCAAGTGTATGGATGCAAGAGTATGCTATAGATGCAAGTGACGACATTTAAGAAAATTTTTGAAAAAATTTTAAAAAGTAGATAGAGTTGGACAAAGTAACTTGAGATTCAATGTGAGTGAAGGGTGAAGGAATATGATAATGGCTGAGCGTCCCCAATGGAGTCGCCAACTGCCGCGCCTCGATTTTCACCCAAGCCCTCTTGGCTTGGGAAAAGCACGGTGCTCTCTCCATTAGAACTTACCCTCTTAGAAGGACAAGTGCAACTGGAGTTTGAACTTGAAAACTTGATTTGATTAATGACTTCTAGAAAAGTTTTAGAGTCGTCACCTAACATAGTTAAAGATGTGTTAGGTTAGCTAAAAGTAAGTGTAATCCAAAGATCAAACTAAGGTTTTTTTAAAATGATTTGAAAATATCCTCTTGAGAGGTGTATTAGAAAATAGAGTTGTTTGACGACCTTTGAAAATATTTTAAGCCCTTTTGAAAAATGACTCTGGTTTTGGTCTTTGAAATAGAGATTTATGGTCCAAGGGTTGGTTACGTGCAATGAAGATATCCTAAGATCATCACCCTACCCCACCCTTGTAGTACCTACATGTCTATTCACTATTGGGTTCACTCACTTGAATCTCCGGTTCCTAAATGTCCAATCTATGTCTACTTGAATATATTTTGAAAAAAAGGGGTTTGGTCATCACTTTTTGGATGCATGAATGTATGATGCAATTTAAAAAAGAGTTTGAAAGAAATTTAAGGTTGGATTTTGAAAAAGGGGCATTTGAGTTGAAAAGAAGGTTATGACCGCACCTATGAAGGTTGCCTATGTATCTCATTTGACAAGAATTAGGTTAGTTGTAATTCAGGCTCAAGGTCTGATTGAAAATAGGCACATCAGGACCTTTGAAAAGTTTTGAAAACTCATTGGGTCTTGTTTTGAAAAAGAGAACTTGAGAATTTATTTACTCAAAATTTGGAAATAACTCATGATATTTTTTATTTAAAATTGGAGTGTTTTTGATATAGAACTTAAAGGCTTTTGAAAGTGTTTTTGAAATGATATTTGAAGTGCTGTGAAATGTTGATTAGGAATTTCAAAATCGGATCTAGACTTGTGAAAGCTCTTGTTAAACTTGTCTTGAAGAGGTTTTTGGAAACAGTTTCTGAACACCTTAAGGAATGTATGTTGATGTTTCATTACTTTTGAGAGATTAGCAATTTAAAAGCTAAGCTCCTTCAAGGCTATGCATTTTGGGAAACATTTTAGAAAAAAGGGGCTAAAAACTTCCCTTGTTTGAATATCTCACTTGATCTTGGACAACCCTAACTATAGAGGGCCTAGGGTTGTTTCAAGAATGTGATGGTTGTAAATAGTTTTTGAAAAAGCTTTTTGAAAAAATGTTTAGGGTTTTATAACCGTAAAATGAACCCCATGTAGGTTTCATTTGATGTATCACTTTCATAGGCAACCCTAACTATAAAAGGGTTAGGACCATCTTAGGGTTGTTAGTTTTTTAAATCATTTTTTAAAGTAGTTTTTTTTAAAGTGGTAAGTGTCTAGCCATTTGAGGTTTAAGACATGTTTGAGAGAGCTTTTGAAAACATTTTTTAGTGGAGTAGGAGTCTAAAGCTAGTTAACCTTGGTTGGGTAAACTAGGGTTAAGGTAACTTAAAGTTAGGTTGACCTAGGGTTAGACCAACTAAGATTTGGTCGATCTAAGGTTGGACCACTAGGGTTAGTTGACCTAAGTTTGGACTGCTAGGGTCTGGTTAACCAACTAGGGTTTAGGTAACCTAGAGTTAGGTTGACCTAGGGTTTTGGAAAGTGATTTTGAAGAGTGGTTTAGGGTTAGGGTTTGACCCTAATGGTTTGGAGATAGTTTAAGAAAGTGGTTTTATACATGAACTTTGAAAAGAGGTTTTGTTAACCATGATTCTATATTAAAAATCTTTTATGATTTTATGTGATGAAAGGATATGATTTTATGTTGAAAAAGGAAAGATTTGAAAGGATATGATTTTATGTTGAAAAAGGAAAGATTTGATTTTGTTTCCAAAATGAAAAGATTTGATTTGATTTCCAAAATGGGAATATTTGATTTTCTTTTCAAAATGAAAAATTTTGACTTTGTTTCCAAAATGGAAAGATTTAATTTGATTTTGAAGTGGAAAATGGTAGGATTGGATTTTAAAATCTTATGATTTTATGTGAAAGATTTTGTGATTTTCATGCAAGAAATCTTATGATTTGGTGTGACACATTTTGAAAACAACTCAAAAGAGTTATGCAATTTTTGAAAACTTAATACTGCAAAGATTTTGAAAACTATTTTAATGCAATTTGAAATATGATGAATGAAGTTAGGGGGCTAGACAATCCTAAGACATGAATTCCTAGAGCTTCAAGAAAACAACTCTTAGACCAATTTTTGAAAAAGCATTCGAATGTGAAGTTTAAAGAGGTTTAAAACAACTAGGTTTTGAAAGAGGTGTTTAGGGTTCGAAACCTTAATGCGGCCCTTGGTGGCCTTTTTGAATATAACACTTTCCTAATGCAACCCTAACCATGAAAAGGCTTGAATAACTTCAGGATTGTGATTTGGAAAGCAAGTTAGGGCTTCAATCCCTAATATGGACCTTAGTGGCCACTTTGAATATGGCATTTTCTTAGGGAAACCCTAACAATGAAAATGTTGGAATTACCCTAGGATTGCGAGTTTGAAAGCAAAGCAATTATAAACAATGCATGATCATGACAATTATAATGCAAAGGGTCATGGATATAAAAGGTTTAAGATTTCACCACATAATCAAGAGGGCTTAAGACCACACCATCGCATGGTCGACTATAAGAAGGCCCCCAACTAGTGACCTCCCCAAGGCTTTCCTTAGGCATGGACCCAAAGCCCTTTTGTTTCAAGCATGCAAGAATAGGAGATAGAAGATAGGGATTAAAATAGAGAATAGTCTAAGTGGACTAGGAGGGAGAAGAGAAGGAGTGGGAAAGCATAAACTTAAAGTGGAACCCTACCTTGTCTTTAATCTTCTTCAACCTTCAATGGAGGCTGTGTAATGGACTTGAAAGGCCTTCAAGACCTTTTAAAGGGCTAGAAATGATCTTTAATGGAGCTTGGAGGCTAAGGCTAGAGGTGTATAGGATAGGGTTTGATGGAGGCTCACTTAGAGGCTTGGAAGCTAGGGTTTTGGGAATTTTTGGAGGCTGTCATAAGAGAGATAAAGTGTTTTTATGATTTTTTGGACTTAGAATACGCTGGGGGCTACACTATATTTATAGGCAAAAAATAGAGGAAGTGAGTGGCGGCCGGCCAAAATTTGGCCCGGTACTACTAAGAGTAGTGCCACCCTTGTATGGAAGTGATCTTCAAGGAATAACCGACCTTGTATTGCAAGGCCAAGATCTAAGTGCCATATAGAAAGGCTCCGAGCCATTTTTTGGCCTGGCTCCACTATAAGTGGCTCTAGGAAGTTCTGATTTGATTTGGAAAGGTGTCAAGCAGTGGAGCCCAGCAATAAAAAGACAGGGACACTCGAGAAAGTGCCTTAGAGGTCTTCAGTTCGATACCCAAAGCGCTGTGGTTAAAAGGAGCGACCAGCCCATCAGGGGCAAAATAGTCATTTTAACCTGGATTTACCGGGATTGGTCTAGAGTTGACTGGAATGGGATTTGAAGTTTGGGAACACTCAGGAAAATGTCATGGGGCTACCAGTTTGATACCCAAAGCCGGTGTGGTTAAAAGGGGCGACCGGCCCACTAGAGGCAAAATAGTTATTTTAACCGGGATTCAACAGAATTGGTCCAGAGTTGACTTGAATGGCATTGTGAGCATGCCAGACTATCTGGGGATAGTCTTGGAAGGGTGGCCTTAACGCTTTGAGGACTTAGGTACTTTTTTAAAACGGGCTACCAAGCATTGGTGTTGACCGGTCTAGATTTGACACGGACTTTCCATCTCGATTGCTTCGAGATGTGCTGATAAGGACTTATCGTTTTGAGAAATTTATACTTTCTCGCTGAACGTGCCCTCTTGAAATTTGACTAGGTGGACTCCCATCTTCTAGAGATTTTGTACTTTCTTGAAAGACGTGCCAATAGAGGACATTCTACATTGGCGGTTAGCAAGCGCTAGAAGTTAACCGATTGTGATTAATATGGTGTTGGTTCCTAGACCACCCAATCTCGATAAGTTACCTGTGCAGTGTTAGTTCTTGAGATCACCTGATCTCGAAAAGCTACATGTGCAGTGTTGGTTCTTGAGACTGCCCGATCTCGAAAATCTACCTATGTGAAAGGATGCTAAGGAGATATTCTAGTTATTTGGCTTCGATTTGGCCTAACAGGCCTCAGAAATGATTGATTAACTAGACTAGAGTTTGGAAAGTAGGTTTGGGCTTGAATATGTATGTGAAGTTGAATGTGAGTTTGGTCAAGCTGGAGATTGCCAAGCGGGCAAAAATGGGGTGCTTACACTTCCATTTCCCTTTCTTTTCTTCCACTTACTTTGCTACCTTTCCATTCTTTCACTTCTTTTTTACATTTGCACTAAACCCTAGCTCTCTTTACTTTTAAAGGATTTTCAAAAAGTGAAGAACTTTGCATTTTCTAATCCAAATGAGTATCTCAATAATGTTCAACTCTCAATCAAGATCACACAATTAGAGAGGCCAAGCTAAATGGTTACAAGGAAATGAAATCAACAAGAAACCATGTGGCTCAAAAAGACAAAAAACAAAATGGCCTAAAATCATCTCCAAAGCATACATGAGTATAGATTGTGGTTACCCAAGGCCTAAGCTGAAGATACCATTGCATTGTAGATGATGGAGAAGCAATCCACTTGTTACATCAACTCAAGATTCATCCAAGCTCACCAATGCCTTCAAATCCCCAGCAACGATGCCATAAACTTAATTCACCTCCAAATGTGTTCCCGCAAGAGTATGGTGACGAAGTAGTTTAATTTGAACATTCAGATATCGTATTTGTCCTTGGGAATCGGGGTCAAGTATAGACTAACGATTTGACAAGCATCGACTAATCTCTAATTGATTACAAACATTTGAACAACTTCTAAAAAATTGAAAGTGAAAAATTGTTCAGGTTTGATGAATATTTTGATTAATCTACTCAATGCAATTGAAAACTAGATTATGGAATTTAAAAGTAATTGGATTTAACTGTTTCAATCAATCAATTCATCCAAGGTTTTCAAGAGGTTTATAACTCAAATTAAATTCCACAATCAAGATAATTCAATTCGGAGGATTTTGCTTTTAATAAACAAGAATTCTATAACAATTAGTGTTAGTTTTGAAATCTAATGGAAGGTCTTAGGCCAATACCATCGATTTGGATGTTTTCAATTCATAATTGCTAAATCATGAAATGAAATCACCGACCATAGTCAATAACCCAAGGGTTCTAAAGTATACAACAATCGTTTGCACAAAATTAGAAATCTAGAATGATTAGCCAATGAATTCATGAAATACCTTCAATGAAAACTTGAACTCCTTGATTAATCTTCCCAATGAAACCCAATTGGGTGTTTAGTGATTGTACTCCAAAAGCGAAATCGAGATCCTTAATTAGTTCATTGTTAGGCTTAGAATATGTTTATTTATGTTGTTTTAGTCCTAACTTATCACTAACTTAGTTTGTTTGGTGTAAATCAGGATTCCTGTGCTAAAAAGGACAAATATGGACGAATAGAAGAGAAAGCGTTTGAATGCTAGAAAGCCTATTTGAACAGTGCATTAGAACACAATGGAGGACATTTTGAATGGAACGTCAAGGCATTTGAATGCTGTCTCAGGAGTCAGAAAATAAAGAGGCATGATTTCCCATCAAAATCAAGTTTGATACACACCAAAAACTTCTACAGCTAGTTTTTCCATCGAAAGTGCATTCAAAGTCCGTTCGAACGGTGGTTAGTGCATTCGAATGGTGCACAGAAATCTTCAAAAAAAGAAGCCTATAAAAGTCAGGACTAAAGTTTTTAGGGTTGTTGATTAATTTATGAGTTTTAGGGTTTAGAGAGCAGTTTTAGATAGTTTATACTAGTTTTCTACATAGTTTTCGATTAGTTCTTCAATTTCTATAATCAGATTCTCAGTCTTTCATACAATTTCAATATATATTTGTGTACCTAGCATGGTGATGAGCAGTTAAATTTCATCTTAGGATCAATTACGAAGGTTGATTGAAGATATTATATAAACAATAGAGGTAATTAGGGTTTCAAGTTTAAATCTTCTTCTTCTTAATTCTTTGGGATCAAACTATATATATTTATGAAAACTTAGATGTTTGATTATGCTTGGTAATATTTATGTACAAACCCTAGTTTGGTATATTTATTGCATAAGTCAATAGTATGCATCTATGATTCTAAACCTAATTTATTTTAGATTTAATTGTTAAAGAATAAAAGTTTTTATCGCTAAATCTTCCAAATAAAAAACTCACTACGTAGTTAATGATTTAAATTATCAAACACCTTTGTTGAAATTCCAAGTGAAGCAATTGATTGGAACAATTCATCTGGAGACTTTCTTTTATCTTAAAATCATTTTCAATATCTTAGTTTAGTAAAACAAACACCTTCAAACAAACATATTTTTGGTTTCTTTTTAGAAGTAATTCCATAGTTTTGTACTTTTTGAGAGGAGTGATACACCGTTTTTATTATGTTATCAAATTTCCCTTAGACTCGACCCTAGACTCATCGGGTTATATTACTTCGCCATCATACGCTTGGGATTATCTGGGGATCTTTTTGAAGACATTGTTTGGTGCAACTCAAATTTTGGAGTTGTTGTTGGGGAATTTTGCATAAGATTGACTGCAAGAGGTGTGCCAAAGCACGTGTCTTAATCAATGCAAAATAAGTGAGTTGCTTTACCATCATCTACAACAGCGAAGGAATTGTTGGCCAATGCCTACTCGGTAATTTCATTCTCTCCCTTGTACGTCCTAGAACTAGGATTTGTGTGTTTTTTTGGGGATCTAGGCATATTGTAGTTAGGAGATGGATTGCTAGAGGTGACTAGGCTTACGCTTGGTGGTTTTGCTTTGTATGTGGAGATTGTTGGTTCGGCTGGGTTAAACTGAATTGAATTGAATCGGTGGTTTATATTTTGAGGATATTGAAGGGAAGGAAGGATTGTGAATTATTTGTTGCTGAGACGCTGATAGTCTTTTATGTGTGTATTGCATATATATGTCACCGTACATTAGGGACATTCACAACCATCTTGTGAGAATCGATCCCTTGTAGAATCTTTTGCCCAATTACCTTACTCTATCACCCACTAGATCCTCTCCAACTAATTTAGTGTGTGACACATGGAGTATGATACTTCATCATGCTCAGTTATACCAGGAGTTAGAGTGGTGTTGCACAATCAAATCAATAAGGTTGGCCAATATCGGGGTGGATTTAATGACCAAAGGAGTGGAGCAATCCTTACTCGAATACATATAATCCATGGTGGTGAAATCACCCTAACTTTAGGTGGCAAAACAAGGGTCCTCAAAACCCTCAAGCTTTTTATGGAGGGCCACACTCAAGCCTTCCAAACCTAATTGACTTCGCAACCTTTCCAAGGCCTGCCACAACCATTCCACACCCAACCATCTATGCCCGTCCATCCCCAACCTAACTAGTTTCAAGCCTTTCATAGAAGAATTGTGGATGATAATGTCAACCAATTGACCAATAAGGTGAGAGGGGTGACCAATAGGTAGGATAGGCAAGAACAGAAACTAGGCCAACACATTAGGTTGTTGGAGGACATACAAAAGCAAATGTCTGTTTTGACACAAACTTTTACACAACAAGTACCGAGAAGATTTCTATCCCAATCGCAACATAACTTGACTAGGAAAATAGCTATAATTGAACCAAAGAATGATCCTCAGTCTAGTCATGAGCAAGTTCATGCAATCACAATCCTTAAGAGTGGAATAGTCACTGATAAAACCATTCCACCTAGAAAGGAACTCTCCAGGGTTAGTGATGAGGGGAAGGGAGTAGAGAGAGAGAGAGAGAGAAACATGAGAATGAGAAAGGAAGAGTGAGAGTTGAGTCTACCTTAGAGCCTTTTAGTGTATCCAAAGATGAGGACATTGATGCTATGAAACAAGCTCCTTAAACCTAAAGATGAGCTTTTGACTTCTAAAATCTATGAGTTGTTTAAACAGGTGAAAGTAAATATCCCTCTCTTGGATGAATCAAGGAGAATTCTTTTTATGCCAAGTTTTAAAAACAATTGTGTACAATCAAGCACAAGCTTCGGGTGCAAAAGAAGGTTCTCTTACCTGAACATGTGAGTGCCATCATCCAGCACAATGTCCCTTCCCAAATATAAGGATCTGGGATGCCCTACCATGTTTTGTGCTATTGGGAAGCATAAAATTGGACAAGCCTTGCTTAATCTAGGGGCAAGTGTAAACCTACTTCTGTATGCAGTGTATGAATAATTGGGTCTTGGTAAGCTTAAACCTACTTGTAATACCCTTCAGCTCGCCAACTAACCATTTTGTATACCTACAGGAGTAGTAGAGGATGTGTTGGTCCAAGTGGACAAGTTTTATTTCTAAGTCGACTTTGTTTTCTTAGACACAGCTCCCATTAAGAATGCAAGCACTGTCGTTCCAGTTATTTTAGGTCACCCATTCCTTGCTACTTCTAATGCGTTGATCAATTATAGGAGTGGGGACATGAAGCTTTCATTTGGTAATATGACTTTGAACTTAAATATCTTTAACATTAGCAAATCCTTGGGGGTAGGGCTTAATGATGATGCAATCTATTGGCTTAATGCGAGATAAACACTTGTGCATGATCTATTCAAATTCTCATCTTTTTTTTAGTTCATTACAAATGTATTTTTCTTATCTTTCTGAGCTTCACATTAAGGAGAATTCTGAGTTTGCACATGGTTCTTTGATGAACCCATCCAAGTGTTAATAATGATGGCCGGGATGTTCCAATTGAGGTCCATGCATCGTGGTGGTATTCAGTGACTTCTTAGTTGATCCCTTAATCCATGTAGTGTATCATAGTAGAGTAGTTTAGTCTAGGGTTATTTTAGGTTATTTGTTAGTTTTTAGGTTTTTGGTTTTCCCGTAGTTTGTTGCTGGGGGGGGGCGGGGGGTGGTGTCCTTTGACATATTATTTTTTATCCTCCTTTCCTAGCCCTACTTCATTGGCTTTGTTTTCATGCATTGAGGACATTGCATAACTTTAGTTTTTTGGGAGAGGGGGTTGGGGGGGAGGAGGAGGAGAAACAATAGTTTTGCTTTGTTTTGTTGTGTAGAAAATAGTAAAAAAAATTTTTTTGTTTTATTCTATATGATTAGTTTCTATACTTCAAACTTTATCATGTTTTATGGATTAGTTTCAAGTGTTGTTTTATATTGACTATCTTTTAGACACTTGAGATTCTTTCGGTACAGGTTTGAGTATCATATAGTTTGAGTACCATTGTTTGTATCTTTAGCACATTTATCCATGTTTCCATTGATTAGTATTATTGACGTGGGTGTGTTGGAGAGGATTTTGTGAGAACCATAGCAATATTCATGTCAATGTAATCTTAGATTTGAGAATGATTAAATTCATGCATTGGATTAAACTTGAGCTTAATTGTTGATTTGCTATTTTTATCATGATACATTGCAAGTTTTTTTCATACAAGCATTATAAGATTGAGATTACATCATTATGCACTATCATACTACATAACATATTATGTTGATTATTAGTGCACTTATATCCTTAAAAAGTGGAGATTTTACATTGTGAGCTTTAGAGTCAACTTTTCACTTTTTAAAGTGGATTATATTTACTCAAGTATACTTTATCATCTCTTATTCTTTCAATAGATTCACTATACTTTGTTTTGATTCATATTTTGGGGTAATTATTAAAGTTATTAACACTTATACTCTCTTAAATTTCAAACTTGGTATACTTCGGTTATATTGATAGGCCATTCTATTCTTATTTGAGCCATAACTTTCTAGTTTCTTTCTCTTGGATCTTATATACATCATCATTGTTAAAGTAGAGTCATTGTTGAAATATTTCTCATGAAAAAGGTATGATCATTGTGCACCTGAGAGCTTGAAAAGATGATGAATTTGCAATGTGAAAAACAGAAAGAAGAAAAAGAGAAACAGAAAAGAAAAAAAATATTGTTAAGAAGAAATAGCAAGTACGAAGAAAAAAAGAAGCAAAGAAAAAGAAAAGGCATTGCTATGTGAATTGGGAAGTGAAAGTATGTATTTGTTGATCATCACATCTCTTGAGTGTGTTTAAGTATTCTACCCTTTTCTCTCTCCATACCTCTTTCTACTTCATATAAAAGGCCTTAGTTGATCCGAAAGTATACATGATGTGAAAATTCTTTTGAGTATAAGTCTATTACATTATTTTCTTAATTATCAATTTAACTGTGGATATTCTTTCATGAAGCTATGCCAAGCCGTATACACTTACCTTTTTACGGTTTTTGCTACTGGATTGCTCCTATTGCAAGTTATATGCATTTACTCTCATGATGAGCTTTCCATTGAGAGACCCATGTGTTTATATTCTTGTGAGTGTATGCCCGGTAAGGTTTGAATTAAAGCATGAAATATGTGGGTGCATGAGTTTGAGACATTCGAGTTATATTGCATTGATAGTACATTCTAATGTGAATCCTTCTTATGAGTTTTTATGCCTTAACCTTGCATGATTCATGATTTAGAGTAAGTTGAGCATTATTTTAAGCAAGTTATTGCATGTTTCAATTGCTTTCATTATCATTGCTTATTTGACATGAATAGATGTTTGTGGGTACCATCACTAGAAACCCTCATGAGACACCACTTGTCTACTCAGAGTAACCTAGGGGTTTAAAGACTTGGTGCATACACTAAAAACACTTGTGACTTCTATGAAAGAGAAGATTAACATTTATTTTTAGTATTTTGCTAAGGACTAGCAAAAAAGTGAGTTAGGGGGTGTGACTGTACTTTAAAAGTGCAATTAGGATCCCTTGATTAGTTCATTGTTAGACTTAGAATAGGCTTATTTACATTGTTTCAGTCCTAACTTATAACTAACTTAGTTTGTTTGGTGTAAATCAGGATTCCTATGCTAAAAAGGACAATTATGGACGAAAAGAACAGAGAGCATTTGAACGCTAAAAGCCCGTTTGAACGGTGCAATTGAAGGCGGTGAAGGACAGTTCAAATGGAACCTCAAGGCGGTCGAACAGTGTCCTAAGCATCAGAAAATACAGAAGCATGATTTCCCGTAAGAATCAGGTTCGATACACGTCAGAAACTTCTGCAGCTAGTTTTTTGTCTGAAGTGCATTCAAAGTCCATTCGAACGGTGCATTCAAATGGTGGTTAGTGCATTTGAACGGTGTGTGTAAATTTGCAAAAATAGAAGCCTATAAAAGCCAAGATTGAAGTTATCTTTAGGGTTGTTGATTGTACTCTAAAAGTGTAATCTATATGCCTTAATTAGTTCTCGGTTCGACCTAGAATAGGATTAATTATGTAGTTTTAGTCCTAACTTGTATCTAACTTGTAATGTTTGATGTAAATAGGATCCATGCTTAAAAAGGACAAAACTGGACCAAAGGAGGAACAATTGTTCGAAAGGTTGAGATGGGCATTCGAACGGAAAAAAGAGCGTTCAAAAGGTATGGAGCACCATTCGAACGGTACGTCAAACGGATTTTTCGTTAGAATTAGGTTTGATACCTGTTAAAGAGATTCATAGAGTTGATTTAGCGTTAGAAGCACCATTAGAAGCCCGTTCAAATGGGCATTCGAACAATGGGCGGGACTTCAATTTTTCGTTGCCTATATAAGTTGGGATTAAGCCTTGTTTTAAGATATACAGTTAGTTTTTACGAAAATAGTTAGTTTAACGAGTTTTAGGGTTCCTTTGAGTGATTAAGGAGTAGATTAGAGTAGAACTGTATAGCTTTTCCATAGTTTTCTAAATTCCTATGATCACATTCTCTGTCTTTCAATATATTTCAATACTTGTTTTGCATATTTATCATGGCGTTGAGTAAGTAGATACCATCTTGGGACCAATTGTAAAATCAATTGAAGATCTCGGACAAATAATGGAGGTAACTAGGGTTTCAATGATGTTATCTTCTTCTTTTTAATTCTTTGGGATCAAACTTTAGATATTTGTGAAAACTTAGATGTTTGATTATGCTTGGTAATATTTATGCACAAACCCTAGTTTGGTATATTTATTGCACAAGTTGATAGTATGCATCTATGATTCTAAACTTGATTTATTCTAGTTTTGATTGTTAAAGAACAAAATTATTTACCTATAAATCTTTCAAATCAAGACTACGACACAGTCAATGATTTGAGTTATCAAAAACCTCCATTAGAATTTCGGATGAAGCAATTGGTTGAAACAATTGGTTTTGAGACTTTCTTTTATTCATTCTAAATCGCTTTCTATAGTTTAGTTAAACCATTCTCTATCCCAAAACTATTTTCTTTTTATTTTATTAGACTGTTTTCCTGGGACTTCTGAATCAAGGTAAGTTTTCCTTAATGCGATGACTCTCTTCCTTGTGGACTCAACCCCGGACTTACCGAGTTATACTGGTTCACCATCTTATGCTTGGGATCATTTGAGGATCTTTTTAAAGAAGCCATTTGGTGCAAGTCAATTTTTGGCACCGTTGTTGGGGAAGCTTTGGCAATTAGCGTTGGTGGACGAACCTTGCAGATATAATTCTAACAAAAGCACTTCACCATCATTCTACGTCCATGAGGAGACTCAATAGCTTGCTCGGATAACTTTGTTCCCTCCTTTATTTTTGAGCAATTATTTTTTTTTAATTATATTTGGGTTAGAGTGGTGTTATTTGCTACTTGGTGGTATATTTTGCAGAGATTTGGAGGATAGGTCAGTTTGAACTTGTTAAATTTGTGGTTTGTTGGAGGTTGAATTTGTATTATTTATGGATAATTATTTCAGCATGCATGATATGGGGTCTGTGGCTGCAACCCCGTGTCGATCAATAAGAGACTAATAAATGCTGCTAAATCCAACTCCTACTTATACCTAGCACAACTACCAAACCCTTATCTACCTACCTACCATCCGGGGTGGTGCTATCAAGCTTCATCCCAATACCATGAATCACCACCACAATATTACTATGCACCATCTCCTCCATCACCCTACCAACCTCCCGTCAAAAGCCAAGAGGACATACTTCCCTAATTTGCGTAACATCAAACAAGTATGTACTCTGAGTTCGATGAAATTCTAGAACAATAGGAGAGGGCTCGAGAACAACGGGCCAGCACTTGAGAATAAGAATGGGAGAAAAGTCTAGAAATCCATGAGAGACTTAATGCTGAAATAAAGGGTCATTTGGCTTTTTTTTAATGCCATTCTTAGTTGTTCAAGAGGATGATGAGTTTTTGCCTTTACCACATCCCAACCTCGAATATCATGAATAAGAGGCCGAAACTAACTTAAACTCGCCTTATCATAATGACCATGACAAATCCATCGCCACACCTAGGATTAAGACACTGATAAAAGAAACCATCGTTTTCAAGATGTCTGAACTAAGGGAGGAAGTCCCTAGGGTGGATGAGGATGAGGATAACAAAGAGGTACTCATCTTGCTCAAGGTGTCTGAACTAAGGGAAGCAATGCCTAAAGAAAAGGTGAGGGAGGAAGAAAAAATGTAGGGTGAGAGAAAAGAGCCTGAGAAAGTCAAACCAAAGAGGGAGGAGCCTAAGACCGAGGACTCCACACAAGAAATGAGTGAGGAGGTTAAAGGAGAGAAAATAGAGACTTTCTCTAAATTCTATGATCCTTTTGATCCTTGTGTGCTACACTATTATATTCTTGAGTTTAACATAAATGGTGCACATGTTTATTATTATAATTGTTTGAACTCTTTCTACGTTTCACGAGTGGATGTCTAGGATGATAGAAAAATTTTCCTATATTGTGTTGAGGGATCTCCTCTATAATTTTGGTAGTAATAGGAGTAAATAGTAGATTTTTTCTTTTTAAACTTTTTAGTTTTATAGTTTTTCCCTAGTTTTTTTTTTGGGGGGGGGGTAATTCTTTTGACATCCCGTTTTTATTCCTCCTTCCCCTATTCCTTGTTTCCTTGGCATTTGTTTTCATGCATTGAAGATATTGCATAACTTTAATTGGGAAGAGAAGTAGTTTTGTTTTGTTTTCACATAAAAAAAGAAATTTATTATTATTATTAGATATCTTGTTATATACATCAAATCTTGTTATACTTTATTGATCAGCCTTAGGTGTTAATTCATAGTTACGCTCTAATCAGTATCGCAAGAGTATGATTGTTATATGTTGTTTAAATCCTGGTAAGTAAGACCAAATATCGAATCGTCAAGGACCAAAGGCCCCAAGACGATAAAACCACCCAATAGCTTCTTAAGACCATGTAGTCTCTAGAATAAACGCATACCATTAGAGTGACAGAAACATTCATAAACAGGTCAACATGGGGAATGCCAATCAACCTTATATGTCACGAGACCGAATGCGCCTTTTGGCTATGACACATTTATCAGAGGATAGGATACTTTTGGAAACCAACTCATCACACATGGTTAGAGTGATCGAAACACTCAAAACTTGGGTCAACACCAGTGCATGCTACCCTATTTCAATGAAAAATGACCAAACTGCCCCTTAGGCCCCACTAGCACGCTTCTCGAGAAAGTACCTAATACCTCTATATTTTCAAGATTGTCCCAAAGATAATCTAACACATTCTAGTGCCTTCCAGTCGCTTCCGAATCGATTCCAAGAGCATCCGGTTAAAATGACCATTTTGCTCCTAGGCATCCAATCACCTTTAGGAACCATACCAGCTCTGGGTATCAAACTGGTTACCTTCCAAGGATGTTTCTAATAGTATTCCCAACCTTCCAGTACCTTTTCAAATCATTTTGGGTACATTTCAGTAAACCTAGTGCAAAATGACTGTTTTGCCCCTAGTGGGCCGACCATTCTTTTCAACTACTCAGGCTTTTGTTATCAAGCCATATATCTCTAGGACACTCTTTTAGGGATTTCTATCCATTCTCGGCCGAGTTTGGTTACACAAAACCTTTTGGATCATTTACGGACTTCTCAGAGTCACTCTTAGTGAAGCCATGCCAAAAATTGCATGATAATTACTAGGACAAGTGCCCAAATCTTCTGCCTTGCGTCACAAGGGTCAAAAATCTGTTTCTTACCACCTTAAATACTTTCCAAAGTGGCTAGCACCATTGCAACAAGCTCCAGTCACTATTGTTATGGCCCGTGAATACAGGCCACCCTTGCACATTTTGGGTCCGAAATATCACTCTAGAAACTTTGCCTCTTTGAAAATAGAGTTCGAATTCCCTTAAAACCCTAATTCTCTCGAGCCCCCTCAAACCCTAGCCTCCATATAATCTATACACTCAAATCCTTACCTCCAGGTATCCATTGAAGGTCAAGTCTAGCCCTTGGAAGCTCTTAAAGATCAACTCAAAGTTTAAGAAAAGTCCACCATCAAAGCATCAAAGCAAAGAGAAGTTAAGGTAGGGTTTCTAGTTAAATTATGTAATTCTCCCCTCTCTCTCTTCTCCTTCCTAGTCCACTTGGACTATTCTCTATTTTAATCCCCATATTTTACCTTCTCTTTTTGCATACTTAAAATAAGGGACCTCTAGGTTCATGCCTAGGAAGGCCTTGGAGAGAATTCTTTGTGTTCCACCTAAGATGGTGTAAGTCCGACCCGCTTGGTTATGTGGTGAAGCACAACATTGTATTTTCTTGTCCCTATTGCATTGTTGCTATCATAATCATGTATTCAAAGGTATTTTCCAACTTGCATTAAAAGTTACTTTCAAAACTTGCATTCAAAACCTTTTCCTTCAAAATTATTTTCAAAACCACAACCCTAAGATGATTCTAGCAATTCTATAATTAGGGTTGTTTTAGGAACGTGATATATTCAATATGACCATCAAGGTCCAAATTTGAATTCAAACCTTAAATTGCTTTTCAAGAAATCAGAACTTTAAGATGATTCTAGCCATTCCATTGTTAGGGTTGTTTTAGGAAAATGTTACATCCAAAGAGACCATCAAAATCTATATTAGGGTTTCAAACACTAGTTGTTAAAATCACGACCCTATAATGGTTTTAGTCTTCTCATAATTAGGATCGTTTTAGGAAAATGAGATATTCAAGAGACTTTCAAAACTCTATATTCACACCTTTCTAAAATAAGTTTTGCAAATCTACCTCCTAAAAATTCTTCTCAAAAGACTTACTTTTCAAAAACTCTTTATCTTGAAATTCAAGTCAAAACCCTAGAGTCCATGTTTAGGAAACCTTAGTTTTCTCCCGTGGAATCGTAGTTTTCTATCTACATTAAATCATAGGTTTCCAAAATTATTTTCTACAGAAAATCATAGATTTCCAAAACCCTTTTTTTTTATACATAAAATCATAGATTTCATAATTCTTGAATCACATAAAATGATAGATTTCCAAAACTAAAACTTTCTAATTTGAAGTCAAATCAAATCTTTTTCAAATAGGAAACCAAATCAAATCACATAGTTTTGGAAATAAAATCCAATCTTCTATTTTAGAAATAGAGACCAAACCTTTCGTAATTTCAAACTTTCAAATCTTTCATAATTTCAAAGTTTCAAATATTTCATAATTTCAAACTCTTCCTAATGACAATCTTTCCTTAATTCAAAACTTTGCAATATCACATCTTTCTAAAATCTAATCTTTCCAAAATCAAAACGTTCCAAAAGCAAAAATTTTTCTAAAATCGAACTTTCCTAATTTGAAATTTTCGTAACTCGAAACTTTTTAAAATTAAAATTTTCAAGTCTTAATCAAAACTTTCTATTTCAAGTTCATCTCTAAACCCTAGGAGGCCAAACCCCTAGTTCAACCCCTAACCCTAAATTAAGAGACTTCAACTCCTTTCTAAATCAAGACGGTTTTCAAACTCTAATTCAAGTAAAGATAATTTCAAAGTTCAATTCAATCTTGCCAAAACAAGTCTGATTTCTACTTCAAAGTTTAATTTCAAATCAAAGACAATTTCAAATCAAAGTTTAAGCAAGAACCTTTTGAAGTTAAACTTTTCAAAGGTCTCAAAGTGTCTTTTCAAATCAAACAAGACCCTAAAAGTGTCTATTTTCAATCAAACCCCAAGTTTGAACTACGATTGACTTGATTCCCAACAAAGGGATACATAGGCAACCTTTATGGGTACAGTCACAACCTTTTTCAAAATTCCAATTCTCTTTTCCAAAATCTCTTTTCAAATTCTTTTCATGCACTTGCATATCATGCATCATATCATCCTTAAAGTGATGACTCAAACGTCTTTCTAAAATTCTCAAAGTAGATATAATTGGACATTGAATAATTAAAGATTCTAAATGAGTGAACCTAGGGTGATAAGACATGTAGGTATCGCAAGGGCGGGATAGGGTAATAGCCTAGTGCATTTTCCCTATACGTAACCAACCTTCGAACCTAGAGTCACTGTTTTCAAAGACAAAAAATAGAGTTATTTTAAAAAATGGCTTAAATCTTTCCAAAGGTTGCCAAATAACCTATTTTCTTTAAAAACCTTCTCTTGAGGAAGTTTTCCAAAACCCTAAGTTTAATCTTTGGATTGCAATTAGTTTTAGGTAACCTAACTCACTTTAACAAAGTTAGATGGTGACTCTAAACCTTTTTCCAAAAACCCTTATTCAAAATTAATTTTCAATTCAAACCTAGTCATATTCATCTTTCTTAGATGATGAGTTCTAACGAGAGTGTACCATGTGTTTCCCATATATCATATCGATGGTGCTAAAAATCGGGACGTGACAACTAGTGACTCCACTGGGAACGCTTAGAGGGTTAGACCATTATCGTGTCTCTTCACCCTTCACTCATCTAGAATTTTTGAATAATTAGTCTAATTTTATCCACTTCAAATTTATCAAAATCAAACTTTTCGAAGTTGTTTTCAAAAGCATGCCATCACTTGCATTCAATTCATATTCAATTATTCTATCTTGCATTAAGTTTGTCATCAAGGTACTAACTTTTTGCATCTTGTTTTGTATGTAGACCATGTTCATATTTATTTTTACTGTTTATATAAACTACCATGAATGACAGGATAGAATGGATAGGATGGATGGATGCTATTGGGCCCTTTCTTCTATTTTTTAAAATTTTACAAACACACTACACGTGCACTCGCATTTGCATACTTTCATTATTACCTAGTTACTATCCTTCTAGTTAGAAAGGGAAACAATATATTGGTTATGGGCGGATGCTGTGTCAGTTTCTTAGCCTACTGCCTCTTGATAGTTCCCCCGCTTGGATCATCAATCGATAATGGCACCACCTCGAGGAGTGAGCCTAAGTTTAAAGATTCGGGAACCTAGCCTTCTTAGGAAGTATTAATAAACTTTCAACCTCATGCTCATACAACGCCCATGCATAGTCGAACATCTACCGGATTTAAGACACGCACCTTAATTTCAAAACCATTGAGGTAAGGGCAACCACTTTACTTCCCTTTATTCCTACCTATTCTTATTGTTATAATGCTTGTATAAATTTTCATGTATGCATGTTTTTCTTTTTTCTTTCTTTCCCTTTTGTAGAGACTACACCATAGAGAGACATCATTGCTTGTAAGAAAGATTCACAGCCAACTAGAGACCCGATCATTACCCGACAAAGAGCTTTGCTAATGGTAACTAATCCTGATGAGTCCTCCTCAGTCTCTCGAGAGGAGGTCAATAAGATGAAAACTAAGATCGATGAGATGTTTAAGCTCATCCAAGCCATGGCTATGAAATATAATGTTTTAGCCTCATCATCATTCACGTTTTTTCCCAATGACTATGAATCCATCAACCCGAGGATTGTGCTCCAATTTGACATTACGAGGCATATTTCTCTCACCTGTCATAAAAGAAGCTTCCTAGAACCTCCTAGCTTGAAGATCTAAGGTTTAGAAGACTCACTACGGAGCCTCCATGGCCATGACTTTTTTGGGCTCACTTCCTATAATGAGCTATACTTCTTCCCGGATCATCCAAGGCCAGCCAAGTTCAAAATGCCTGACTTTCAAAAGTGCAATGGCACTGGCAACCCTATAGCCCACCTTCGCCTTTATGCTAGAGCATTATGTGGCCATGGGAACAATCCTAAACTTCTCATGCAACTCTTCCAACACAATTTAAATGGGTCTGCTATGTAATGGTTTACTCGACTTGATCTGAGGAAGGTCACAACCTGGATTAAACTGGTTAATGCGTTTAAAGCTCAATAACGCCATAATATAGATCTAACTTCTAATCGTTGGTCCTTGATGACAATGAGCAAATGAGATAAAGAAAGCTTCAAAAGCCATGCCCTTAGGTGGAGAGAAGCAGCAACACAAGTCAATCCCTCTTTGGA